>BGPR01003133.1:56267-148228 GCA_013235015.1 Araneus ventricosus | reverse complement strand
AACGACGTGGGAACGTTGCTTCGAAAATGTGAAATCTGTGAGATATCAAGTAACATAATTTTCTCTTGCTTAGAATGTTCTTTATGAACATATTATTGACAAGAAAAAGAAATCCTAAATACAACCAATGAAAATAAAATTCATTTAAATTTTTATTTAATTATTTGGTATGGCATTCTGAATGAAGTAAATATTGAGAGCCAAATATTTCAGAATCCTAATATAAATATCGGTATGCGAATTCACATAAAATTTTTTTGAAAAATATTGTGTATTTGGATTCATATCTTCTTTTAATAACTGCAAAAGAAATAGTGGAATAGTTAGTTAAAAGTGACACTCCTGAATCTCTACTAATAATAAAGGAGAATGTGTGTGTATTGGCGCTATACAGGGCAGACCGTTGGATTTAGAGCTACGATATTTGGCACGAACATTTTTTGGATGGTGGGAATGTGCACCTCGGAGCCGTTTTCTTGAGATTTTAATTAAAATTCTAATTAATTAAAAATTTAGCGAAATTTTGGCGCTTTTCCTTAAAATCTCCCCCGCGTGTCACGTGACGTTGAGAGCCAATGAGAAGCGACCTCATTCCCTACTATGTAGGATCCGCAAATATGCGTCCCAGGGGCACGACTGGACTCGAGTCTGACCAAAAGACTACCTGTACGGATCCGGACTCCCCATCAAGAAACCTAATAATTTGAATCCCATTTTAAAGTTATTATACAGGGTGTTTCAAAAATATCTTGCAAAAATGAAAGGGTAGGTAAGGCATACGATAAGCATCCAAAATCACTCAGGAACATAGGTGCGCAAACGCCATCTAGAGACAGCAGATGGCATTTAAAATAAAACAGCGCTGGCCAAAATGCCGATATCTTTCGGAATCTTAAAGGTATTGAACTGGAATTTTTATATTAGTTGCCCTCTATACCTGGCTCTGAAGTTCTGAAAGAAAGATTAGCTACCTTTAGCGCATGTGCAGTAAAAAATCATTTACTACAAATACTCATACCTTTTCTAATATTCAAAATAGTTACTTCAAATATTTAGATAATGCTACTCTACCATATTAACACATATTCTGTAAGTTTCATATAATTTGCTTGAAAATGCTGTCAGTTGTAAGCAAAAAACACGCGAAAAAATTTGGGATTTTTTAAAGAAATCTTTATATCTTCCTGAATATTCCAGCTATTTTTACGAAAATGCATGCAAATATTGCGCATAACACTCAAAATAATTGACGAAAGTTGCAAACCATTATCAGATTTCTGTGAAATGGGGTGAGCCAAAATCCCTTATCGACATCATCAATTTCTGGTCGGTCCCCAAAATGTCCTCGTGACCGAATCTTCAATGCAAATTATGAGTTAAAAACTATTCTTTATATGGCCGAAGTTCGAGGAAACATTTGAAAAAATGTGCAAATTTCAAAAAGTGTCGGCAATTGTGGCAAGTGCTGTATTATTTTAAATGTCATCTGTTGCCTCTGGATGGCGTTTGCGCACCCATATTCCTAGGTGAATTTGGATGCTTATCATATGTCTGACTTACCTTTTCATTTTTACGAGATATTTTTGAAACACCCTGTATAATAAAAGGTCGAGATAAGCGATTTGCGTCCGAATTTGACTACTGATTAACGTTTAAGTCAACAGAATGACCATCATTTGTTTTACTTGTCGTCCATTCAGCCTATAGTTCGCATTTTACCGAATAACCGACGATACGACAAGTGAATCAGATGTCGCATTTTTGCCTACTGTTTTCTGTCGGTCGGCTAAGAGATCACGGATGATAATTTGTATGTTTTGTTACTTCCATCGACTGTTTCGATCACTTGTCGGTGGAATTATTAGGGAAAACTAAAGCATCTGTATTATACAAGAGTGTGGCGACACACAGAGGTCACTCCTCTCAATGGCCATTTTTGTTCGGCGCGGAATTTTTCGGCCCATAGAATAAATGTTAAAATAACTCCTCTATTAACGGCCACTCAACCCCTCTGAGCGGTCGGGTTGGCCGAAACGAAAAATCCACATTCGAGTTCTAATATTTTACCCAACTTTGCCTATAAGTTTTTAGAACCATAAATGCAGTATGATATCTCTCTAGAAAAAGTTTCCATATCCTACAATAGGTATTTTACTCTTTCTTGAAGCGCCGTACAGATTGAAGCACGTACTGATCAAAAATACCATTTTAAACCTTCACAATAAACGTGTAGCATTCTGATTGGTTAGCTATGCTAGCAAAGTGGCAAGATGAATTGGCGAAATCGGTCTATTTGTTGCGACTGGGGACTCAGTCAGGTTTATCCCCATAGATAGTGTGGAGTGAAGTAGTACTTTTACGATTTCTCTCGAAAATGAAGATGAGGAGGCGACCATTGAATAGGTCGTGAGCTTTTATATAAAATAAAAAGTGGCGAAATCGGTACAGTTGGCTAGGGGGGATTATTTGAAGAGTTTTCTACATAGAGAATGTACTGTGAAGTAGTGTTTTCTCAATTTCTCTTCAAAATAGAGAGTGGTTTTTGCAGGCAACCATTATATATCTAGGCGTCATAAGCTTTCATCTGAAATAAAAGTTGTCGAAATCGTTCCAATGTTTGGAGTTGGGGGACTGATCCTCTGGTTTTGCCAATTATTTTGAAAATGTTGACATGTATTTATAGGTTTAAAAGTTAATAAAAATTATTTTCACTTGTTTCGGCTATTATTTTATTTTGCTATGAGATTTAGAAAATAATCTGCAAATTTTTTGCCAATATCAGTGCGGGGAATTTCATTTGCTACGAGATTTATGTTCAAAATTCTTCATTTTCTATTATTGCTTGTCGTTTCGTCAGACAATCCTTATTGCACCGACGGTGTACAAATAGCTAATTATTCCAAACCGTTACTTATTAGATTTGAATTCGATAATTAATGCTTAATTACCTTTAATTAAATATAAAATTAATTATGATGCGTTTTTTGAAGTTACGTAAATTTAAGAAATTTTGTTTGCCTCCCCGTCGAAAAAATTCTCCCGCCGTCTCTGGTGTACCAAGAAAATGTTACTCCTGCAGCAAGTAGATTTTTATTTTTAAATCGTGATTCTAAAACTTGAAAGCTTTTTTTTTTGAAAAATTTAAATTGCGTAATAAATAATTCAACTCAACTTGTATATATTTTTGTGCTTCAATATTTTTTTTCTGGGCTTTGTTTTGTCTCAAGCCCTAATCATATTTTAATTTTAGCATATTTAAAATTATAATAAAAATTTTCTGCATCAAAATATAATAGATATAGTAAACAGTTAAGAGACGAGAAAGAGAGCGCTCAAATACGAACGGTGAGAAATCATCAAATGTGACATCGATATTTTTTCAACAAGAAGTGAAAATTAAATTTGCGACATACTTTCTCCCTGTTTTTCTCGTCTATGTACCTAATTTAAAGGCATATTCAAGGCAAAATTCAGTAATAATTTTGTCTTTATTGATATGGCAACACTGAAGTTGATTAACGAATTCTACTACTTGAAACAGCTCAACAGATTTTCTATTAAATTATCAAGATCTTTCTAGCTAAAAGATAATGCGTGATTATTTATATTTTGGAGAAAATCAGTGGTATAGTCGCAAAATTAGCAATGCCGGAAGGCTCTAACCTGGGTGACAAAACTCGAGCTGTTTTTCCCACCTTTTCGCGTTTATTTCTCATAAAAAAAAGCAGTGCCAGCACGGTATTCCGGCTCCACAACACCTCTGAAGAAAATGCTAGAAAAATTCTCAAAATATTAATTTAATTAATGACAAGAAAATGTACAAATGATGAAGAGAGTGCTTGAGTATAGAGCAAAGAGAGAGAGAGAGAGAGAGAGAGAGAGAAAACAAACGGGATGTGATCAGTGGCGGCTCGTCCATTAGGGAGCTGCAGTCCTTCCTGAAATTATTTTAAAAGCTTGCATTTTCGTTTTTATTCTAATTTTCCTACTTTTCCACTTTGAGAGTTCAACGAAAATGACAAAAACAAGTAATAAAAGACGTAAAAGGGAGATGGAAAATCAACCAAGAATTAAGAGAGAGCGATCAGAGCTGCATAAAGTTTTGCCCCTCCTATAGGATCAAAATTCGCTCACTGAGCAACACGGACAGCTCAGTCGGGAGAAAAAAAAGCAACCCTTTATTCCATTGAAATTATATGTCCTTGAACTGCGTTTCCCACAGTTCTCGATTGGCGCGACTTGCTCATTTGGGTTTTTTTCGCTTTTTTTCTCAGTAGTCCAGTCATTAAGTAGTGTTTTTTTAAATCAAATTCTGGAGGAGTTGCAATTTTTTGCTCCTTTGTTTTTTGGGGCTCTGATTACAAATATGAGATTTGCCACCAAAAATTTTTTATTGGAATGTTAGTTATAGCAAAAAAAAAAAAAAACCCTACCTTTTTTTTTTTATTTACCCCCCCCCCCCCAAAAAAAATCAATTTTTAGTATATCATCATTATATACCAAAATAATCATCACAAAATTTCCTACAGCTTAGGTCTATTCAACTTTTGCAGCACTGCTTGTTTCTGATCTGACGAGCCGCCACTGAATGTGATTAATGTATCTCGAATTCTGGCTTTCGAAGCAAATTACGAACGATAAGATAATTACTAATATAATAGCCCAGACTGTCTCTCGGTAACGCTCTGACGTCACCAACAATAAAACTCGCGCCATAGCACAGTGAGTCGTTAAACAGCATTATTTCATTGTTAGACCCTAAATTTCAGTAATTTTAAATTTAAAAGAGTAATTGTCGTTCTAATTTCAAATTTAATAGCCATAAAATAGTGAAATAAAAATTTCTATCGGTTGATATAAAATTTATCTCGATATGATCAACAGTTCCCGAGAAATCTTAAATTATATTAATCATATATTTCAAATTAATTTCAGTTTTTAATAGAAAGTAGATCGCATCAGTGGCATATCATGCACGATATAGTTTGGATGCACAATGCATCTGATTATTTATTGCAATCGTGATGATATAATTTGATAATATTTTTTGTCAACATCTCAAGTACAAGGACAATCGTTAAACAACGAAAAATACCTCACACGGAATGTTGTTTACCAAGAGGTTTTTTGAATAAAGAAACACGTCAAATTGGACGGGAAATCTCTCGAACGAAGAGGCAATTTGCACCCGTCGTACCATGACGGGTGATTTTCTAGTGTAGCTACAATGTAAACAAGATCATGGGCATTATTTATGTGTGTGCATCTACATCGGCATACCGCTAAGGCATCCAGTAGTAGTCTGCCATCACAGTAAGATTCCATCTTCCTTGGTGGCCATGGTTGTCTGGTGGCAAGGTCTCGGCTTCCAGGTTCGAAACCAGATTCCACCGAAGATCTGCCGTGTATGCGGGCCAGGTGCACATAAAATCTGTCGTCATGGGTCAAACGTCCTCTCGCTAGTGTGAAATATTAGAAAGGGGGTGCGAGCTCAGATGTCGTCTTCGTCATCAGATCAAACTGACGAGGTCTGTCCCAAAATAATAGTTGCTAAATCCAATTTCCTTGGTAACGTTTCTCCATGTCCCATATTTCTTGGTAGAATCTCTCTCTCCTGGCTCCCAAGTTTGTAAGAAAACAATCTGTGTAAGAATTCAGAAAGTAAACTTTCAATCTCATCTTGCAGATATGCCCTGTGAATGTAACCAACAACCTGCCAACATCCAGGGCCGGATTATCAAATAGGCACCTGCCTAGATGGTCCCGACACCTCATGATCTTCTATTTCAATGGAGAATGTAGTGATGCTATAATTTTTTAAGGAAGTTTTTGTAAATCACATTTTATATATTTTTTTAATTACAAAAAGAGTTCACTACAAGTCATTGGTATGTCAATTTTTATTTTTTAATTTGCTCGCTCTAAATCCACTCAGAGGCATTGTTCAATTTCTTTACTATATCGTATGGAAAGTATGTATGTAATGTGAAGAGAACTTTCAAATTTTTATATGGACTCCATTGGATGGGCTTTAAAAAGAACTTTTGAAAATGACATGACTAGTTTTGATTTTTCTCTGATTCATATGTCAATTGAATTGGCTTTATATTTTTAGTTTTTTTTTAATGGAGTGTCAGATGAATTACCCTTTTTGGTTGTAAAATATCAGTACAACTAATAAGTACTGGAAATGAGTTTATTCTTGGTTGCTTAATTCCTTTTTTTGAATTTTCATGTTTTATTCTTTTATGCCTCATGTTCATGTGTCAATGAAAGGGCTTTATACATTTTAAGTGAGGATTTATTTGAGTTTCAATTGAAATTTATTTTATATGTAACTTAAGCAAAAGCATATGTGTTTTAAATTGGTTTTTATGTGTTCAAAATGAGGTTTTTAATTTAAAGCGTTCTGTAACTGGGGTTTTTTTTTATTTCCTTTTTTAAATTATCTCGTTTTTACTTTCTCGTATACGAAGAGAAAGTATTGTAATCGTCAAAAATTCGAACTCGAGATTCTGACGGATCTCCACGTTTTAGACCTCCCTGAGTCCGAAAAACACAATTTTGGAATTATGTCTGTCTGTCTGTGAACACGATAACTCGAAAACTATTAGAGCTACGGGGATGAAATTTGGTATCCATATTTGTTTAATAAATTCATATTTTTATTTACAATTACAATATTTATGTTATTTCACAAGTGTGTCACATCCAACCGAATCTGAGCCGTTTGGAAAAATTAAGATCCTTTGGGTTATTGCTTAAAAAAAAATACACAACGCACCCTACCATCTTATATTGGATGATAACCTCTTGGCAAATTGATTTTTTTACATTTTGATAACCTTGCTGAATGCCTTTAGGTTGGTTGGGGTTTAATGGCGCAAGAGCCATTTTTGGCTAAACTGCGCCAATCAAATGGTAAAATTCAACACAGTGGTACTAAAATTTTAAAAATCAATGAAAATGTGAAAAGGAAATTGTTCGAAATTATTCAGATGTAAAAAGCAATTTAAAAGGCCTAAATGCTCATAAAAAACCCAATGGCCTTTAAAAAGTTAAAAATGTTTGGGTGGTGTTTTTCACCCACCAAGTCTTGCAAGGTAACAGACGGTGAATGGAAATGGTCAACACGATGAGATTTAAAAGATGGACATTCAATTAAAATGTGATGAACAGTAAAATTCTGATGACATGTGGGACAAACTGGTGCCCTTTCGCTGAAAATGAGATGCCTATGCGTGAAGCGAGTATGCCCTATACGGAGAAGAGTCAATTTGACATCCAACTCTCGTATAGGGTGCACAGGCCACATATCAATAAAGCGCTTTACAAAATGCAGCTTGTTGTTCATCTGCAGATCCCAATTGTTCTGCCAAGTAGTATGAAGATGGGAAACAAGAGACTTCTTGATATCACTGTAAGGGATGTCTTGTGATAGAAAGGTAGAAGCAAATTTAGCAACAGAATCCGCTATTTCATTACCCGAGATGCCCACATGACTCGGAACCCAACAGAAAATAATAGAAAAACCTTCTTTACGAAGAAAATGTAAAATAGATAAAATTTTTAAAGCAACCGGATGCATTTGAATGTCATAATTAGAAAGTGTTTCCAAAGCACTCATGCTATCAGTATAAATAATAAAGTTACGCTGATGAGAAGGCGAAATTTCCCGTAGAGCACAGAAAATTGCCACTAACTCAGCAGTAAAAACAGAGCAACAATTATGCAGACGGTAGCTCAGTGTATCAGATGGAGAAACTACACCACAACCAACATGTCCATCTGATTTCGAGCCGTCTGTAGAATGCCTTTAGGAGAATTATTTTTGGTGAATAATTTTGATTATCTTGAGTGATAAAATCAGTAATTCTTGGATTTACAGGTAATCTACTTCTTGTAATTAATTTGTGTAAGAGTTAAAAGGTAAAATCACGACAAGAATCTAGGACTTGGGTCGGGGGGGGGGGCCCGGAGGTCATAAAAATTTTGTATCGCCGTGCCGAATTTCAAACCTCTTGGCTTATGTAAACCAAAACACTTTAACTTTACACACCTGACAATAAGAATCATACAGAACAATACGATACTTTCGATAATTTAATAAAAAATACAATGAAATAACTAGCCAAAAAATGTCTTCGACCGCATCAACGCTACAAGTACAAATGGAATGACTAGAAAAGTAGGAAAATTTTCGAACCTGTCAAGCTAGAAAGCAATATTGTCACGTTATTATTATTATTTTTTTTAAAAAAGAGAAAATAAGAACAAACAGTTATAGTGATTTTAAATAAAATCAAGAATTCTGACTTAGTTCTGGGGGAGGGGGCGCTCTATTTATGTCACTTTCAAGGTAATTTAATTTACAACAGCCGTGCAATTGAACTTATTTAAGTTAAATTCAAGCATCGCTGAAATTTCAGATTATTCTTGGGATATTTTCCGCGTTTTCAAATTCACTTGCAGATTTCAGTGCGGTCCAGTTTGTTTTGCAGTTGACTGACTCAAACATCTCGGCATCTGTATTAAGAGTAACTGGATTGAGTAAAAAAAAAGTTTTTAAATTTTTTTTTTACCATTTTTATAAAAATTAGGCACTTTCAAATATTTTTTTAAAAAAATTGTGGGATACTGAAACCAACTCTCTTGAAGGAGACCCCAATTAAAATTTTTATTTCAGCTTGTCTTAATACAGGATGGTTAAAATTAATCTGACGGAACACAGAGTCCGGTAGCTCTAGGCCTGAAGATTACATCCGTATGAAACTTCAAATATGTTCGATGTGGACCAAGGTTTACATCGGTAGAAATACCTTAAATTTGGATTGCTGTTGTTGCCGTGTCCTACTTGCCGTTGTTTTTGAGGTGCTGCATATAACTTGTAATGTTATTCATGCAATTGTGAATTAGTATTACATTAAACCTGTGTTGTACATTTTATCTGGTGCATCCTCTTTTACTTAATTCACTGGTAAACAGCTGCCTAAAGTGGTTGCTCCTTGCATTTGCTATTCTATGTCCTACTGTAATAATAATACAGTCGAACCTCTATTTAACGAAGTCGCTAAATCCCGAAAAAAAAGTTCGTTATATGGAAAATTCGTTAAATAGAGATTCACCTTTTAAAATACTTCAAACTCCACAAAACAGATTTTAAATTCATAAACACTAAATAGTATTAAAAAAAGTAATTAATCACACCTTTATTTTGTAAATTAATATATTTGTTTTATATATTTTACCCATCAAAAAAAAATCTGCAAGGAAAACAAAACATTTTCCGGGAATACACTGTATTTTCAAATAAAAAAATAATTTTATATTAAAGTTAATGAATTTTAGCATTTCATCATACGAAGATTTGTTGATTTCTGCATCATGATCATTTCCATCTTCATCTTCATCGCAGTATTGTTTTTATTTTTCACACTGTCCACTTCAAAACTGCCTCATGCACATCTTCATAGACACATGCTTTTAAACGTTTTGAACAAGAATTCGATAAATTATAATTTTGTATCTTATCACGATTTTTTTATTATGGTTGATAAGCTGTTTGGAGGAATACCAAATTTTAAAGCAATATCCTTTTTACCCACCTCATGAAGAATTAAATTTTTTTCTTTGATGCTCAAGCACTTTCGCTTTGACATTTTCCAGCTTCAAGGTCATTGATCACCAAAAAATGTGTCAAAAGAATAAGTTTGAAATGTTCAGAAATATTTTGAGAAATAGGGGAAAAAATATTGGATCACAAGAAAAAGTTCGTTAAATAGAGAATGCACTTCGCTATTTGGAGGTTATTTTACGAAGAAATTCGCAAAATGTTCTTGGTTCCAAGAAAAAGTTCGCAAAATAGAGAAATTCGCAAAACAGAGGTTCGACTGTAATAAAAAAAATAAGGTATAAGCTTTTATTCAAAATGCACTTTCAATGAGAAAAAATGACCGCAAAAGTTGAAAATAATTTTTCTAATTACAATAAAATGCATGGTTCGAATAAACGCATGGCCGCCTTTACCTTCTAGGAATATTCCATTTGTTTAAGAAAATATGCACAAAATATAAGGTGCTATATAAGGCGCCCACGCTTTTATTCGAACCATGCATTTTATTGTAATCAGAAAAATTATTTTCAACTTTTGCGGTCATTTTTTCTCATTTAAAGTGCATTTGAATAAAAGCTTATATCTTACTTTTTAAAAAAATTATTTTCTACTTTTTAGTGACGGCTGACACGAATACACACGTTAGGCATAGTAAACCAAATTCAATTATTGAATTCTCCAATATAAAGCACATATTAATAGCCGTTTCAATACGCGCCATCAATATAAATATTTCTCTTGCGCAGCGCGATTGCATTATCTCGAATTTGACAAAAGTGCGACAAAGACCGAGAGACGAAACAAGACTCACTTCCCCAATCTGACCTTTGACCCTCAAGCCGCTCCGAAATGGGGATGATTCACAGGCCGCGCCCGCTTCTAATGTGTGTCGTCTAATAGAAAGTAAACCCAAGAGGCGTAGAAACCTTAGAGTATAAGGTACTACATGGTACTTACTCTATGGTAGAAACACGAGCTATTACGTCATTCATCGGTGCAGCGCCGGAAGTATAGCGTATTCTCTGTTAGCTACGTGGCGTTCTTACAACCCTACGAAACGTGAGGTTACCACCTTCCAAACATTATCGCCCAAATATAGGGCTAAAACTTTAATATCATTTTGTTAGGTTTAAAATAGGTATAGATTGCAAATGTTTTGTATAATATTGCATTGTCTCCGAAACCCACCACTGTGCTAAGTTTCAAAGCTGTAGCTCGATTGGAAGTGTTTAAGAAATCGATCTCAAGATTTGTGGACAAGACACTCAAGTTGATTAAAAGCTTATAAAAATGACTTGTTTTTGTATGTCTGGCGCAGCCTTAAATTTCGTATACGGACTTTTGAATCACCCTGTATATTGGATGGATCGCAAAGATGATCATTGAATTTGATATGCTTAACCTAAAATATGTAAAAATAGCTGGAATAAAACACCACACATAATCATACGATCATTTTAATCCATTTCTTGTAAATAAAATAAAAATCATCTTCCAGGAACTATTTACAGAATCAGTATTATGAAGTCAGTGCATGTACAGAAGGTCAATGCATATGTGCAGATACAAGATAATATAAGTAGTACTCTTCCGTTAATGAAACAGCAGTAAAAATACTCGGAAAAATGGCAAATAGAACAACATTAGGATGCCAACTTGGCACAAAATCTTTTTTTATATATATAATTTCATTGTCATATCCATTTTAGATTTTGTGCCAATACTTCTGCCAACGGAAAAGCGCCAAATAAGATAAACACTATAAGAATAAAATCATGACATCCGAGTCCTTTTGCTACATCTCGTAGCAATGCTAAGATTCCGCCGTTTAGACGACTGCTCCGAAGAAGACAAGTCCTTCACTTCGGGTATCACGAAATTCTCAACGTCGGGCTCCGGGTCCTCTATGAGGTAAAACGCCAAATACTCGGGCTTGACGCATCTGATTTTGTTACTCACGTAAGGACTCAAGTCTACCTGCGACAGGCTCCTCTTTTTCATATCAACAATCACATGCGTAAGTCTATCCAATTCTTGATTGCTTGGGATCACTTCAGCACCGCCGGCATCTAAAATTTTAGTGTATGTTGACTGTTTGGTTTTATCATCTGCAATAATGAGCACAACCCAGTCATGAAAAGCCCCTTTTAAATTCGTTTGTCCGTTGAGTTTCACTCTCCAGCGGTGGGGGCAAAAGGCAATCTTCCTAGCGCTGTTTGGTAGATTTTGTAAAAATTCTTCTGTGAAAGGTCCACCCCATTCGAAATCTTCCTCGGGTACAAACTCTTTTTTATCTTCACAAACTGTCAAGTACCGAGGATGGAGTATCCACTTCCCTGAGGCGACACTGGACAAAAGCTTTTCGTTTTTGATGGGTTTTTCCAGAATAAGATGCGTCGCTGTTTTATCAAATGCTTTTTCATCGGAAACTTCGCCGCCGAGTTCTCTGATGATTTCGACAAATCTGATTTTCTTTGGCTCTGGAATATTAGTAAACATAAATTTTTTAAAGCCTGTCTTTTGGGACTTGGTGAACACTTCTTCCAAACCATTTACGTCTGCATTGACAGAGATTCTTTTAGAGCTGCCAATGTTACTGAAACTTGCAGCAAGATTCACCGTTTCGACGTTTTCGCCACTTCTTTTAGATTCACATGCTGCAGCCAAAGCAGCTATTCTTTCCCGTTCTTGCCTCCCAGTAGGGTCGTCCCACACGACCGGGTAGCTCTGAGACTGAGAACCTGTGTCCTGTTCTTCAGTACCAACCTCTTCTTGTTGGACAGGCTTGATAAACGAATCCGAAATATGCCCCTGTTGCAGCTTATGCAATGAGCTCGCTTCGTGGTTTGGACTGCTCGACACTGAGTTGAATTGGCGCTTGGAGTGCCGCCTCTTAGCTGATTTTGCTGCAACCAAAAGATCGTTTAACTGTTGATTAAAATCATCTGCGCTAACAGGTGGATTGGTATCTTTGATATGTGTAGATGGTTTATCGTTTTTTGTAGAAGAGCTCTTGACTATGGCGATTTCCCCAGTTAAAGAAATGCTGGATTTTAAAGTATGGGGGTACGATTCTTCGTCAACAAGGGTATTTTCGTCTCTGCAAGCATAAACCCATTCAGGACAAACTATTTTCTTTCCATTTGACCTGGCTTCTCTGAAGTCTCTAGCTAAATCGTTGGCTTTTCCAGTGAAGACAAAATGTGTACATGAACTGTCATATGACCACAAATAACTACCGCCTAAAGAAACGACTATTTCATTTAACTCATTTTGTATGTCGGATAATTTTTTAGCAACACAGAGAACGACATCTTTCATTACATTACTGGTATCTAGTGGTTTGGGCTCGCCTTCGATGAAACTGTTTTTATCAAAATCTAATTTACCACTGCCAGGGAACAATATTTTATTATTTACACCTCTTACTGCTGATGCAAGGTTTCGACTAAAGAGTTCTTCAACAGGCAAACTCTTTCTTTTGGCACTGGTTGTAAAGCTATGCTCATGACTAGCACTAGTATCTAAATCCTTCAGAAGGTCACTGACTTGAAATTTGTGCTTGTATGACTGATCTAAATTCAAACTTTCGTTGAAGGTGGTTTCTGTTTTTGAGAGCATTGGAGAGGCTCCTTCCTTTTTATTTTCGCAGTTTAGCCCCATTACCCTTCTGTTTGGAGTAGAGGTATTTGCAGCATCAAACGGCTTTGCGAATTCCAAATCGAGATTCTTATCTAACTTCGATATATTTAGTTTTTCCTTCATGCTAATATTACAGTCACTATTAGATTTCTCAGCACTGTCTTGGCAAGATTTAGATAGACTTTGTCTTGTTTCATTGATCTTTGGTATATCTTGATTTTCCATAAAGTTTGCAGCACAGTCACTAACAGATTTCTCACAAGATTTAGATAGGCTTTGTCTGGTTTGAATTAAATTAGGTATATCTTGGTTTTCTGGAACATGATTGGGACAGACACTGTCTCTGTATGATTTAGACAGACTTTTCTCGGCTTGAACAACAACCGGAAGTTCAATACGTTCTCGAAGAATGTCATCGCAGTTTATGTTTTCTTTTCCCAGTGCAAATGTCCCATTAATGTCTTCATTTATTTGCAATGAAGTAAGATTATCAACAAGATATTCTTCAACTGGCGGGACAAAACCCGATTTAGCTGCAGCAAGGACCCATTGTTTTTTGACAGCCGGAATTTTCCACTTTTTCGAAGCTTCAAATTTACTTCCTTCGGGAGTTGCAACTATGAGATGGGTGTTTGACAAGATTCCTCTTGAACGATTCGCTTTCCGAACAAAATATTCTTGGCAAGTGGCACCTAGAACTTCGGCCAGGTGCATCAAGCAATCTCGTTCAGTACCACTGTATTGACTGACGGATATTACAAAAGATTCGAATGGTTTTCTGCCTGGTGGTATTACAACAGGCTTAAACAATTCATTTTCATCAAAATCATAAATTCGACTTTCTTCGATACACTTCTGTAGCCAACAGTTGGTGATGATATTTGCAGCATGACAAGTAAAATCCTGCCATATTATGGGCACAACAGCAATGTCTGCCTCAAAAGCAGGATCATTAATGTAAACACTGCCAGAATGATCTTCTATCATCTTTGAGAGTATTCCAGAATCCTTTTCTCCAAAACCAACAACAATAAACTTAAGGCCGGCAAATAACTGAACTGAACTCGAAGCAGGTTCATCTTCATCAGCAAGATCTACAATGTCTATTTCTTTGTCATTTGCAACGGCTTCAGAGGTGGCAGATTTAGATTTCCGACTGTCCTCTTCAACCGATTTCCTGTTATCTCTTGAGTTATTTACATTCGTTTCATAATTATTTTCCTCACCCCCATATTGCTTTAATATGTCTGTTAAAATGTCACAAGTGGCATCGTCTTTCCTAGATAAGGATTTTGATGCTTGACTCATGGAAATGGGTTTAACATCAGGTATTTCTTTCTCTGGACTTAACAGGGGGCTATCCATGCAAAGAAACGATTTCTCGTCCACTAATTTTTCATTCCTACAACACTCCAGCAGCCAATTCAGATTCACAACATAAGGTTTTACCGAGCTAGACTTGAGGCTTTCGAGAAATTCTTCTGTAAGATTACCACACACAACATGAGAAATACTCTCACTGTACTTATTGAATCGCATTCCTCCCCCAGCATTGATTATCTTTCTCAGTTTGTCCAAATGAGTCGAAGTGAACCCTGTAAGGAAAATCTTGCACCCATCCAAGAACTGCCCATATTTTGGTAAAGATGAGAGATCGAATGATTCCAAAGCAGAAGACCACGAATTCTTTCGATTAACAACTGCTGATGTTTCACTTCTCACTGTTTCATCCAGCTGAGTCACTATAGAAACATTAGTTATAGCACTGCAGTCCACCAATGGCAATTCATTGGACGTCATGTCTCTGTTTGGAGTGGACCGTTTCAGGTGGCCATACTGGGACGATGAATCATCTATCTTATACAGGTTTTCATCCTGGCAGTATCCTGTTTTCACGCTATCATAAACCCAATTGACGTTCACACAAAATATCTTCCAATTTTTTGCATACCTGTATTTGTCTCCTGTTGGCTCGGTGAGAACCAGATGAGTTGTTTGGTTAGCTTTCAGAGGAGCTAAGTAGGAACCTCCATTCTCCTCCACCAAAGATTGAATGCTGGACCTTTCGTTAACTGTTAGTTGAGAGACAGTTACGACTAAACCTCTGAATACAGGGCATTTGTATTTGTCATATGCCTTGTCCAATGCATGAATGAGCTGATGCTGACCAGTTTCCCATACATCCTCCACCCACGCGGGCATCATAATGGACAAGCCAAAATTGGCGGCAACACGGTATTTCTTGGAACCAACCTCTCCTATAAAGGAAAACAAATTAAGCACTTCATATAAAAATATAATCATGATACATTCAACATTCCTCAAAGTAATTAGTTGGGTCATGTGGGTAGTTGCCAAGTAGCAAGTAGATTGTGGCTGGAATGATTCTGTTGTTGTCTGTCGTCTATAGAAGAAATTTAAAAGATTGACTACTAATGACAGAAGAAAAGAATGGCAGCTCCATGATCAGTAGATTGACTACAAATGAAGGAAGAAAGTCAAGTCCATGATGAGTAGACAGATTACTAATAAAGAAAGAAAAGAATAACAACTCCATGGATGATGAAAAGAAACCACAAATCTTATCATTAAATTATTTTTCTGTTTCTTTGACAAAATTTCTGTTTAAAGAGGATGCATTAAATAATTCCCTGTAGCCTAGGGAAAGTGGGTTAACTTGTGGATCATGAACCCAAATGGAGCACCATAGAAAAATATTGGGATTCTGAAAATTTTCACACTCATCTCCTTTCAGATATTTATAACAAAAAAATAATTAAGAAATTCATCTTGATTTGAACGATTTCCTGAAAATTTGTTAGACAGATATTTTTATTAAATTTCCTGGTAGTTCATTATTAATTAGTATTTAATTCTCCAATTTATTTTCTAACCTCGTAATAGTAGAAAAATGTTTCTAACACAAATGACTTAGTAGATTTTTCCACCTGAAAAGAGATTAGGAATGCAAAAGTTAAAGTAGTCCTTAATCTGAAAGTTACATAGAGAGGGTTTGTCCACTATTAATAAAGAAAATAAATCATTTACCTACCCTGAAAGACATACAGATGAAGCTTATTTCAAATCACAGCTTCAATCACAATGCTTCTCATTCCAAATAAAATTTAAATGACAAGTGCAATTTTCAACCAGTATTTGATTGATATAGTTATCTGACAAATTTATGATTACTGACCTTTAAAAAAAAATGATGGGAGGCTGTGTTTTTCAAACAGCCACTGATGTTAAAGGTTTAGGACTACTTTACTCAAAGACACTCTACGCTGTAAGTTGGAAGAGGCAAACCAAAACCTGAACTCATTGTGAACGAACCTGTTGATGTTGAAGCACCTCCATTTAATTGCAAATTAGCTGCTGTTGTGGCAATTTTCTTTTGTTTCTTATTCTCATAATATCATTTACATCTCTCTTTTGCAAGTAAGGCCGAACATTCCTTATTTTGCTGTTCCCTCTTCTCCTGCTTCAACATTTCTTTTCTTAACTTCTCTATATCTCGTTGGCATTTCTTTCTTTTTAAATTTACATTTGGAGCCATTATTGTATTAAATTTGTTGAAACAAAATTTCGTTCACGAAAACATGGCAAGCGAGAGCTTCATTGTCCAATTCATGTGTATTTTTGCCCAACTTTGCTACTCAGTAGTCGCTGAACTACAATTCCGATTTTCAACTTTTTTCTGTAACTTCTGTTGTTGCCCTTTATCTCTAAAATAAGACATTAGTTATGTTTTTGACATATGCAGTTACCGAGATATAGAGGATCTCCCATACAATGTTTTTTATGGCGTTTCGGAGTGTAAATCAAATTCCTTCCTGAGACTCCAATGGGAGGAACATAGTCTTACATTAAAATTGCAACAGAAATTGTTGACTAATCATAAATGTAGAAGATTAGGCATTAGTAGAAACGTTAAGCAGTATGGAGCTGAAAGAAATAAATGTGAGAAACACCGATTAAAACCGACATACTCAAATCTTAAGATAAATTTGTATACTAAAGTGTTCAAGATCCAACTTTTTCAACTACTTAGAGCTTCAAATTGAATTTACAAGTTGTTAAGATAATTTAGAGATGGATAATCATTAAATCTTTTTATGTAATTGATAAGATTTTGATTTAAATATACAGAACTACAGAAGAAAATCCCAGGCAATCAAGTCCTTTGATCGCAAATTCTCCAGCACTATTAAACAAAATTTTTAAAAATTATACGGTTTTTTAAATTTTGTGTATGTGCAGCTGGGAGAAGAACAAAATGAGCCACAAGACTTTATCATACATTTACACAAATGGTATAATTTAAAAGGAATTAACCTCCACCAAAGGATTTTAAGTCTAAATTAGAAGATTTGTGCCCGTCTAAGATGGGCTTTTAGCTTGCCAACAATATCACAGATCTGATTGTCATAAATTTATAAACGAAAGTTGTTGAAGAAAATCTGATGCAGATTGCCAGAGTGCTTAAGAAATAAAAAAAAAGCATGAAAAACAGAACTGATGAATCAATTAACATTAACTTTCGTTTTTTGTTTTTTCCGAGTAAAATAATGTTAAATCCACTAACAGAAAAAAATGCGTTACCAAATATAAGATTAAATAACGCTGAATTGATGAATGCAAATCTTTAAGTAAAAGAAGCCTTTCAGTGTAAGAATGGTTAAGGAAAAAAATATTAAATATAAAAAAATAAATATTCAATTCCAAAATTAAGTACGTAAAAGAAAGAACCTTTTTAACAAAAACTAAGCATGAATTAGATATAAAGAAAGTAAACCACATAACTTCTATTTAATATTAATGGAGCTGCATGTCACTCGATGAATCAACATAAAATTAAAAAAAAGGTAATACAGTGTTTCCTCAGGGGAAAAAAAAGCAAACAAAAAATGCTGAAAGATTATATTAATAAAAGAATCCAAACAGTATCTCTGTGTGTATACCAATTTGTAGATGCAGATAGAAAGTCTGGATTTCCCCCTCTTTGCACATAGCCAAACCAAACCACGTGACTGTGTTACTTCCATCTCTTGCTTTTTATACATATTAAAATTTAATACAGGGCCATCTGCATATTGAAATACACACTAACCCCAAAGTTTCCAATAGTAAAATACATTTTCATTAAAACATTTCAAAACTGCATCAAAATTTATGCTTGGACGCTTAATTTCATTGCACTACGTCTATTTGTTTCTAAATTTTAGCAAATAAAATTTCCAGTCTCTGAAGTTATAAAAAAATTATTAACTTTTATTAATATTTTAAGAAATAATATATTTATTGATCTTAACTTTTTTTGTTACAGTAATGTAAAGTACTCTTCTCATAATTCATGTATACTTTAGATTTTCAAATAATTTTTACCACATGATATATTTTATCAAAATTGATGCAAAATTTTTTGATTAGCATCACTCATAAATTTTAACAGAAATTGGAGAGTGCTGTTCAAAAGGGTTTAAAGTGCTAGAAAGAAGTTATTTGGAAACAATGTTTTTATAAGAAATCACTATTTTGGAATTTCAATATGGCAAAGAAAAAAAGCCTCATATTATTTGACCCTGGTATAGTGCATCATGGCTAAAAATGGATTTAACTGAATAAAACTCCAAACAATCAGTCTTTAGAAAAAAAAAAGTCAATAGTAAATAAAAATGTTACATAATACATAAAGTTCACTCTTTTAACATTTTCATTCTGGTGAGTAAAGAAACAGAATTTTTAAATTTGAGATAATCGGATTTAAAATGTTAATAAAAATATAGATATGGTTAAAGAATATTATTTGTACAATGATTTTTGATTGAATTATTATAATTATTAATAATTATGAATAATGTAAGATTAAATTGAAAACCCAATTTAATATTACAAATTAATTCCAGTAAAGTAGCTTCCAGTAATTTTTGAAAATTGCCATTGCCTAAAAAATTTTAAAAAATACAACTAATTATAATTTAACATTCACATGAATATTAACAACACATGTGAATTTGAGCAATTTTCATTTGTATGAGATATTTTAAGAATTAAAAAGCTGTTCCAACAGTTCTTGAATTTTAAACTTAAGAAAAATAAAAAGAAACAAACACAATTTGTTAATCTCTATGAATAATATCAGTCTTATAAAATAATAGTTATGTTTGTGAATATTGATTTAATTATTTTGGTAAATTTAAGGTATATTTATCTTCTTTCTTGTTTTCCTTCATTGTTTTTCATTGAGTTAATTTTGCAAAGTTAGACGTAAATCAAAATAGAAATTGTTAACTTTCTGGAGACAGTCCATGGAATAGCTCTGCAAAATTACAAATTTCTGTTCCAATCCAAGTTAGAAATATTATGAATCAATAGCTTTCAAGAATATGCCTCTTAAATGGTTAAAAAAAAAAATGTTAAAATTCTGGAAATTTAAAGTTATGATGAAATGAAAACAGAACTGAATATAAATTTATAATTGAAAATAAATAATTCTTTACAATGTCGAGAATCACAATTTATGGTTATTTACATTATTTCATCTATATTATTTGAGAGACAAGTGTTTATCTTCATTTCAGTGTCCTCAAAAATGAAACATAACATTTTTCATGTGATAAATTTTCATTAATATATTTCAAGAATGTTTTACATTTAATATAGATTTCTTTTATGAAAAAACTCAAATGTTGTTGACTTGTTAAAAATGATTAGTCTCATGTACAAATATTCTTTAATTATATAGTTGAATGATCTACACAGATTAAAAAAAAGAAATTGAAAATATAATAAAAATAAGAATTTGGTACTCTGATTAACTTTATTATTAAATGCCTTTGAAATAATTATTGATTCAATACCTTTCCTCATACAAAAATCTAAAAATAACAGATTTTTACAATTTTAGCCTTTTAAACTGGTTCAGGTTCAAAACAATTTAGACAAAATGTAAAACATCACAACGAAATTTAAATTTTTGGAGAAAATTTTAGAGTATATTATATTTGAAGTGAATTTGTAGAAAACATTTCAGGAACTCTTTGTTATACAGACATTTAGAAGACCATATTTCCTTTCAAATGGTACCTTTTGTATAAATGTAAGATGAAAGGTGGCTTAATAATGTCAAGTGGCTCATTTTTTTTCTTTTCTGGGGCTGTAATTACAAAAAAAAAATAAAAAAAAAAAAAAAAACACATTAACTCATTCATTTAAACAGAGGAACTTGGAACACAGCAAAACAAATTTCATATTTAAGAACCAAAAAAAACTTTTATCCTCTTAGATGAGGGAAAAAGTTACCAGGTAAAAATGAAATCACGATATTTTTATGTGATATAGGAATAATGCAAATATGCAACACACTCAAAAAGAAAATGCATTGTGAAATTAACATGATTTTTACAGCAGTAGCAAAAAATAAATAATATACTAGTTTACTATATTACTTATAAAGCAATTATGTTGTTTTCAATAATAAAAATTGATAATTAAGAAACTTGCATAAATATAGAGTATCTCAAAAGTTACTATCCATCTTGGAAATAGGACATTTTCCCATAAAATAATGATGTGCACATCAAAGATATATACACATACAAAGTAAGTTAATTGACTTTAATATATGTATAACTGAAAGTTTCCAGTTCCAGATCCACATCATAAGGTTGCTGGAAAGAAAATGAGTACTTACAGTACCTAGCTACTACATCAAAGACATGGCATGCACGGACAATTCAGGAAAATTTTATGATTAATTTTATGTCCAACAGACAAGGTTGTTCATGGATTGCTACATAAATTTAAACAAAGCCGGTCTGTCATTGATGACAGTAGGGATGGAAACCCAAGAGAATCAGCATAATTAGATTGAATGTAGCTACTTTTTTCCTAATCCATTTTATCACAGATGTGCAATTGTTATAAAATTGAAACTGACAGCATAACACTGTAGTTTCATTATATTGACGTCTCATTTTGAAGCAACACGAGAGCTATTTTGGGACATACCTCATAATTTTGAACTGCAGTCAAATGATGAGGACAACACCAGAGCTGGCACTCCCCTCACCAAACTTCTGCACAATATTTTTACTGCTCCTTGCTTGCCCGAGCAGTAAATCAAGCTATTCTGTCCCCACCGAGGTGGGTTGAACCATGTTTACACTCCCAGCTCTCTTGTATTTAAAATTACTGCCCCTGTTCGGGCAATGCCTGTATCATCTTATTGTACCCAATAAATTCTGTCCTCCACATGCTGGTGGAGCGGCTCTCTCCCCACTGGTCCTCTACCGGCCTTACACCCTTCTTGGGTAGGCCGGGCCAGTGTGGGTATTTTTGCACCGCACCAGAGGGAGGATGTTTAACCCACTACGTAAGATTTAACACGCAACAGGCTCACATACATGGCAGATTTTCAGTGGAATTCGGTTTTCAACCTGGAGCCTTCCGATCCTGAAGCCAAGACCTTACCACTAGGCCACCACAACTTCTGCATAACACTATAAATGCATGGAGTTTTATGTCCTTAAACATTCTTCCTTCATAGTGATGCTTACTTTGAAGTAAAGTACTTTTGATCTGCCAAACTGATTTTTTTGCAATTCCCTTCTCTTTTTGAGTGAAACAGTAACTTTTGAGATACCCTGTAAAATCAACTTGCCAAAAAAGTTTTAAGTACAGTTTTCTTCATTGAAAAGAAGATATTACTAAATTTTTTTTTATAACTCTTTCAATAAATAAATAAACAAACTAACAGAAACAAATCCATACCAACAACCAGATGTGTGACACTTTTCGTCAAATCTTTGCTGAAGAATCCTCCCATAAGTTCTATTTTGTAACGCATATCTTCTCGTTTCTCATTACTTATATTCGAGCAAGAGACGGTTATTTTACGCATAGAGACACTGTACACAGGCTTAGGCCTTTTTGGTAAACTGCTGTTACTCTGCAAACAATATAAAATGCACAGTGGTCCAAGGATGCGACAGCCTAAAGATTTTAAGTGCTCTAAAACTTCTCCTTCAAAAGGATCCATAACATACAATTTGGGTTCTTTTTTGGCCACTCTGAGGCACTCTTCTGGAGTGACCCACATGGGTTCCAATTGGTTAGAATCCATGGCCTCAAAGGCTTGTTTCAACTTCTCTGTTGGTTCATTCGAATCATTACTCGTTTGTACGAAGCAAACATCGTACCGGGTGGCGTCTTTAGATTCAGACATTTTTTCTTAATCTGAAAATAAATATATAAAAGTTTTAATTCATTTCTTATTTTAATAGATTTCTATAAAAATTCAATCACTTTTTATTCTTAGGATCACCATGCTCCTAAGCAGAAAAAAAATAATGTTTATAAGTTTCAAGTACAGAAGAAACCCGGAAATCTGAACACCTTTTTTTAATTTTCTGAAAAATTTTTACTGAAAAATGAAGGAAAAATAACAATTACGAATCAGAAACAAAGCTAATGTTTATTCCTAATTTAAAATAAGCATTCGAAGTGGTCTTTAAGAATGAATACAACACCTTAATTAATAGAAACAAATTCGTATATCTTCTTTTTACCCTCAACTTGTTTGCCACTGTACCGTGCGAATTGCTGCATGCTCTTTCCGTACACTTTCACAGAGCACCCAGAGTCAATATTTGCTGCATTTGGTATATCAAGAGTATTTTACAAAATTTCCTGGATAATCCAAACAGAGATCAACCCCAATTAGTTCAGATTCCTGGGGTTCTACTGTATATACATATTTGTTTGAATACTCTTTAGTATAAAAAGACATACAGAAAGGTTATCTACACTCAAGATAGCAACAAAATCTTTTCTTACAACTTATTATAGATATGAAAATAAGGTAATAGGGAGCCTATCAAGCTTAAAAACAAACAAACAAACAAAAAAAAACATCCCAAATATTCACAATTTTCTACTATCAACAGAAAAATGGGTTTGCGAAGAAGAAATTCATGTTTATGTAAAACAAACAAAACAATATAGAAAAGAATTAGATAGATAATAGATACAGAAAAAATACAACAAAGAAAACAACCAGTTTAAATATTTTCATGAGGGTAACAAGGATTCAGTTTTAAGGACAGTTACTGGGTACAGAGAGAAAAGAAATTTCCTTTCCAGTTTTTCTTTGAGGCTAGTCGGGAAAAGAGCGATTATTCTCAGCTGGAAAATTAAATTATTTCATTTAAGCTGCCTACAACTAAGAATTATTAAAAAGCAACAGTGTCCAGGAAAGTTAGCTAAGTTTGCAGCTAAATTTTTAAAGTTTGTTGTCTACCCCTATACTCACGGGTACTTTTAGATGTCTATAAAACAACTGATTATTCTTGGAAACTTGTGAATTTTCATGGCTAGAATCAGACTTCTTGGGTTCTTACAAACACAAGGTATGCTGAAAAAATGGTCTATAATAGAAAACCATTTTTATAGAGTAAAATTTTTCAAGACACCAAAAATAAAAGAAACATTAAGTGACTAAAAAAAAAAAATCCTACACACAAAATAAAGTAAAATAATGGTAATTAGCAGAAATGATATGAAAATAAATATGAAATAATAATATGAAAAAATTAAACAAATTTATTTTTGATGATTTTAATATGATATTTCAAATTTTATATATTTATTATTTCTTTAGTTAAATAGTTCAAAATTTATTGTTATCATATTATTTTTTGCAAAAAGTACAGTAATTTTAAAGCAAATCTTCCATGCAGTGGCAGTAATTAAAAGTAAAAAAAAAAAAAAACTTACATGCAAATAAATGTTTTGATATGAAAAAGAAAATTATCTAGGCTCTCTAAAAGCTTCATTCTGAAGCAAACCTCCAAAAAGTTTCAAAACAGTTACATCAAGCAAAAAACATATTAGAGCACTTAAAATTTGAAATTGATATGGACTTTTCATCCTACCATTACACAAAGCACACAATTTATAAATATGCAGCAGAAAAGTTAATTTTAACTAGTAAAGAAATAATATATTTTTAAAATCCTAAATAGACAGAATATAAATATGTAACAATATTCAGGACATTTTACTTTTATAACCAGGCAATTTTCTACAACTACCTAACAAATAAAAATAATAATAGAGAGTGAAGTGATTTAAAAAAATGATGCATAAACTTTTACAGCTGCATGTCGGATTCAAATAAGCTGTGACATTTTAAAGTAATAAAAATCCATTTACTCATGTACTAAGATATTCAAAGGTTTGTATTTTCATCAACTAAACAAACTGCCAATTATTAATAAACATGCATGAGGTTTTTTTGAAATAATAAACTTGTTATATTTTATTATGAAATCATTCATAATAAAATTGTTCCAGAAAATAATAAATTTTTAATTACATATGGGCTTATGAGTTTTTGATAATAAACTATAAATACACGAATAACAATTTAAAATTTAACTGAAATCATTTTTTTTAAATGTATTTTTAGCTTGAAAAAGTACAAAAAAAAAGAGAGTATTTCAGTAAACAAATGCAAATCCCATCATAATGAATCCTCAATATACTGTTCTAGAAGTTCACTATAACCAAGGGTTCGCTATATATGCGATTTTTCAAATATTGGCTACAAAAAATTTGCTATAATCCTTAAACACATTTTTGTATTGAACAAAGCAATTACACTGAATTACAGTTATTAATAGACTATAACAAATTACAATAGATATTTCTTTTGAAAAAAATTAAGCGAAATTACACTTATATTTCTATCTCTAAAGTAAGAAAATAAATCATGATTTTTTGTTGAAAGCACCTACATTTCAGATACATTTATTGTCTTCTTATCGATTGTAAAAAAAGAGTATATAGCATTTTTATCCATCATTTCTGCTGTAAAGAAAATTTTGCAAAATGTTCAAGGCTGCTTTCACATCAGAAATTGAAGGATCTGCGCTCGAATCACCTTCGTCTCCCAAATCTGAAGATGAACTATCAATCAAATCATTCCTTTCTTTTAAGAGGGAAACTATATCCTCATCACTTGGTGTATCAGATATAATACAATCATCATCACAACATTCAAAATGTTCAATTTCATTTCAGGAAAAAGCATTCACTCTGTACTTTTTAACCATTTAGCTTGAAAGTGAGAATTTTGGTTTGCTACATCCGAATTCCTTGCTTCTGAAATGCGTTACAAGCATTTGAAAATACATTAGTGGCATAGGAGTTTGTTTGGGACTATTTGAAAAGTTAATTATAACCAAGGGTTTCACTGTAGTTGATTTTGTTAATATTTTCAGGTATTTTGTAAAAGAATTTGAAACCATGAAACGATGGTGGATAAATGAAATGTATGGGAATCTGCATTATGAACTCTTTCGGATATGCAGATATGTTCCAACCTATTTGCATATCAGAGAATTCATAGTGGTGGATTTGCACACATTTCATTTATCCATAATTGCTTCACCTGGTGACTTTTTGTCGAATGTCTATTTTGACGAACACCGATGTCAGTGACGTATTGCCAACAAAAGACTAAATTTCTCCTGAAATAAAATACTGATATGGTTTATGGTAGGCTCATTCGAAAGCTAATAGAATGGACAAGATTTTTTGGTAAATTTGACAGATTTTAGATTGAACTGTGTTTGCGGTATTCAATATTAAAGATTTTGGCCTCAATTCGATTTTGCATTTCGCCAACGTTTCGGAGCTTGTAACTTGGCTTTAAATCCAAGTATTTTGATGAAAATGGTGTCATCTTAAAGGGTTTTAACTGCTCTTTCAGAATATGTGCTTATTTTGCATATAGATTTGCCAAAAACCTTTTAAATTTGGATTTTTTTTCACGATTTTTAGCAAAATCATTGTATTCGCCATAACTTGTAAATCGTTAGCATTGGACAGGGTTACTACAGTGTTTTATGATCCCCATGGGCTCTTCTATCACCCTCTTTTGTTTGGCAGAATAGGTCAAATTCACCCTGTATATTGCATAAAAAAATAACATGATGCTTTGGAAAACAAAATGAAATAATATGAAAATTAAACTAAATTTGCAAGAATACTATCAAGAAAGATAAAAGAGAATTATAATAACTGCTAAAAACTATAATCACTAATCGGAAATTATTATGTAAAGTAATTAGCAACAAATAACTATCCACAATCAAATTATAAAATGTATCTATCACCCTGTTCCTAGAATCCTTGTGATTCTTTGCAATCAGTTTAGACGTGGAAGGGAAGCTAATCAAATATGGGAACCTACAGGCATCCCACACTGGAGGACCTCTTCATAGCAATTTTAAGGAATTCAAATATTTACATAGTTTTTAAAAAAAGCAAGATGTACTGTTCAGCAACGGATTCCGAGACTACCACTTTTGGATGATTTTACACCGGAAATGGGTGTCAGGCAATGAGTCATATGAGTGCAGTCCCAGAGTTCTTCGTTAGAATGCGCTCAGTAAAATGTAAACATCACCCTTCCATTCTGCAATTCTCCCTATTTTGATGAAAATAACTCCGCCCGGCGCATGCTCAAAAGTGCGGAGGGTTTCCGAATTCGTTGCTAAACAATACAGGCAAATGTTTACATTTCACATAATATAGTGATACGAGGAACATAATTTTGCAGAAACAATGCCAAGAATATTGTATAAAAGAGGGGGTAAAATAATAAACTAACTTTAAATTACTAAATAATAATAATAAAAATAACTAAAAATTTAACTTATAAACCCAACTAAAGAAACTTAACTAATAAATTATAAAAACCAATATAAAATAAAGCAGAAAACTCAATAAACTACAATAAGAATGTTTACGACTAATAATATGAACTTAACTGGATAAAAGAAAGGTAAAAGTTAAGTTTAAGGTACAGAGCCATTCCTCTTCGCTTTGCATCACCAAGGGCAAGATGGTTTGGTGATGAGAGGATAATTGTTTTAGGTGAGCAGTGAACATTTTATTGAACAGGAACGGGGCAAATTTTTTTAACTTAAAAAAACATAAGCGGCTTCACTTTCAGCAAAGCCAGAAACTAGTAGCTTCGCTTTTTTATTGAATGTTAGGAATCTACCTCCTTTTAAAAAATTCCGTAAACTGTCAAAATTAAAACCATTAAATTCCAAACAAAAAATTATGCAAATTCTATTAAATCGTCCAATATGATTTAAATTAGCGCATAGCTGACCAAAAGACAAAGCTTCGAAGCACAGAACCCCAATTTAATGATACGCTCTCCATTAATGATACGCTCTCCAGACGCTAATTTGAACGTCACTGTGCAACCAAAACAAACGTAAACACATCACTAAATCGTCTTCCTCTTGGCGTCAAAAAGTTGGAAATGCAAAGTGTGGAGAAATGGCCCCGTACCTTAAACTTAACTTAAACCAAAAGAAAAACTTAACTAATAAAAGTACAGATAAAAAAAAGATAGAGACCTTTTAAACAGTTAGTCCATGTTTCACAATAAATAAACCCCCTCAGTCTTGAGGAAGAGTTTTTAAAGTTTGAGCATGAAAAACTTTCAATCTTTAGAAAGGGCCATAAAGAAATGAAAGTCAATGCTTTTTAAGAATTCCATTTTAAATAGTTAGTATGATATAAAAATCCTGAATTAATTCCAGCCAGACATTCACTTTTATAATTTGTAGAGATTTGACATATTTAACCGATTTAGGAATTTAAGTAAAAGATGAAAATTATTTTATTGAGAATTTCAAAAATATATCAGAGTGAATTCCACACAAAGAGTTTTTAACAAACTGTTAGTACGTAACTCTAAATTTTTTACATCATGATCCTTATTACAAATATATAAAAAACCCATATAACATCAAAATTACTAATTCATTTTGTTGCCCTTGTATAACAATGCCATGTATACAAAATCAAACAGTTTAATCTTAAAAAAGTGTATAACTCACCCATTAAAATACAAAGCTGAAGAAAAACTTCCACAGTAGATGTGATCAGCTAAGATGCTGTTCCTTTTTGGCTCACTAAAAGAAATTTCAAATAACTTAATGCCTAATGAAACAATCAGAATTAAATCATTTTTTAAAAGTTATGCACATGTATACATAATTATCTTTTCTATAAATATAATAAAACAAATTTTTGAGAAAAAATGATTTTCTTTTCTTTTTTAATGCATTGTTAAAAGCGTTATCTTTAAGTTTTTCTTTATATTTATTATTTTCTAGTTTTTAGTCTTTAATTTATGCCATAATTCAGCATTACAAATATTTTGGGATTTTAGAATTAATTTTTCATGAACTAATTCCCACAATTAGTTTATTGAAAAGAGCTCTAAAATGAAATATTGCATTGTCATCAAGACACAATGAATATACAAAATTTCGGAATATTAAGAAGCAAGAGTGAAAAATCGATCACAAAACTTCTGACTTTACAAAAAATATTTTGAACTTAAATCCATTTTTCTTCAACTAATTCCAGCAATAATTTCTTTAAAAAAATCTAGAATAGGATATACTTATTTTTATTGAAACATTTATTACTGTCTAAAGTCTTTTAGTTCTCAAAAATACTATAGATGGCACCACTTAAACCTACCGAGTGCAAACGTAATTTTGCAAATTTTTTTTAAAAAATTGATAATTGAGAGCTCTAAAATTATTAAAATGTTGCATTTTAATCAAGACCTAATAAATATACAAGATTTCAGAACTCTAGTGCATTAAGAAGTGAGTGAAATATCAATCACAAAATGCCAACATTTCGTACATACAAACATGAAACATTTTGAACTTGGTAAAAGCGTTTTATAATAAAAAAGGCATAAAATATGCCTTCCCCTCATTAAAATAATTTTCAATTTAAAAAAAAATCATTTTCTAATGGCCAGAAAAGTGAGAGATTTAATACTGCTGAGACATATGAGCAGTATTGAAAAGTATATTTTTCAAGAGACGAAACTTGCATAAGTAAAAAGAGCCTTTTATCTCTTTATTAGTTAAAAACTCTTTTGTTCAGTCACAAATTGAATACTTTACTATTAGTTATTTAGTTGAAGATAAATCATTCAGTCATTTATAAAAAAAAGAAATAAAGCAGTTTCTTTTGTACAAAATTTGAAAATAAAACGATTAAAAGTATAACCAACAAGTAAAGCAAAAAATACAGAGAGTTAAACAAGAGAGAAAGAGAATGCATTGGAAACACATAAAAAGAATGAGCACTTTATGCACACATCCCTAATCCCATCTAAATATTTATTATTTTTCCTTCCAATTTTATGATTCACAATCCTTAAGCCCATTCACAAAGAGACCACTCCAAGCAATTTGGAGCACACCCTTCCAAAACCCGTTGTCAATGCAATCCGATAAGAATATGTGTAGTTTGGTTGAAGTGTTTGGATTTTCATTTCTGTTCGTTATCTATTTGGAGCATAGGCTCATAAAACTGAAATGTTAACAAAAAAAAAAAAAAAACACTAGGCTCTCCCACAAAATGTAGACCTGTGGGACAGGGGGAATCAGAGTGGGTGTACCATTTTCAAAGTGGGAGGAGGAGATGTAGTAGTCCTAAGGGGGGGGACTGAATGACTGTTTGCATGGAACCTCTGTGAATGCCCCACCCAAATGCACGGGCTGAAAATTGAAATGGTGTGGAGTCTAACATACCATTTGGCTTAGAGTGGTCTCAGTGTAAATGTCCAGTTTTAAACCCTTAAGAGTCGCATTTTCTTTGCTATCTAATAAGATAACCCCTCCTGTTTTGGAAAGGGGCTGTCATTTTCATTCATCTAAGAAGGCGTAGAATACTTGAGATGCTTATGGATTCTACGTAATTTTTGTGTCAAATTATAAAGCTATTTAATAATTCAATTTTAAATTATAAGACTCAAAGTGCAATAATTCAACGCACGTCAATATGATGGATGCAATGGTTAAGCTTCATTAAAAAAAACCCCACCTTTTATCTCATGCATATGTATACAGAAACATGAAGATAATGCTAATATATGTTGAAATAATATGAAAGAAAAGTAAAAAAAAAAAAAAATCAAAGTCTGGTTTTTTTAATGATAAGACCAGATTTTACAGTCTTTCACACGACAATTTCAAAATTAAAACAACTAGTACTTTCCCATAAGATTAATAGTAGTGAAAATGTAAATAGGATAGAAGCTTAATATTTACACAGCATGCAAGTTTACAGCATTTGGCACATGTATGGCAGCTACTGGGCTAATTAAAAAAGCTTTTGGCAACAACTTCTGTCAAGTCAACCAAAACAGTATCAAATGATTTTAGCTGTTGGCAAATATATTAGTCACTATGAAGTACTAACATATTTGAAGTTAATGATGACAGATAAGGGAAGTTGAGAAGACACCTCTACTTGATTGGACAGAATTTTTATAAATACTTTAGAGTTCATAACCATATACAAATTGATTAAAACCTTTTTTTTCTTTTGCTGAAAACTTTTTAGGAAAGCTCTTTTAAAAATGAAATCTTAGCGATGAAAAAGTCAATTCAATGCTTTTATTTTATTTAATACTTTAAATAGGTATCTCAGAAATATTCACTGACTACCAAACTGAGACAATATATATATACTTCAGTAGAATCTGAAGAAGTTGTTACAGAATCTGAAGAGTGCATTACTTATGCTACAATAGATTATAAATAAATTTTCAATATGATTTGCAATTCTGAACAATTAAACTGCAGATTTGGACAAGTCTCTTAATCTGATGCGCTATGCATGTTTCTCAATGTTTTTTGATAAATTCTTATGCACACAACAAAATAAATAAATATGCTTTCTTTCATATTGCTAAATAGCTTTTCAAATCACAGAACTTTCAAGTAAGATTATAGAAATCATTATTCGACCATTGTTATCAAAATTATAGAACAATATTTTTTCTAAATGCTAATAAACCACAAAATGCCACTTAAAGATTTTCTAGAATACGAGAATTTAAACATGCATCATAATTTTCTCCAACATACCGATTCAAGATTCATCATCTGAATGGCTGTTGAAACTGAAAATCAGAATCCTAATGCTTATTTACAATAGTGTAAAATAATTTCAAAACTTGTGGTTAATAAACACTTATAGAAGTCGTTAATTCGGTTTTTAACAGATAATGTAGACAGCAGAAGTTCCATAGTTCGAATTAACGTCTTACAATTCAAAACCAAGTTAGCTTATTACTGAAATCACATATAACAATTTATTTTATTTAAAATAAATTCTAGATCTTGCATAGAAAACCTGTAAAATATTTAAATTGAAACGTAAATTTAAAATGAACTCATCGTCACAGAATAATATTATTGTTGATAAACGAACTAAAAACTTCGACTTTCGAGCGCACTCATGAATACTATTGCCATTATGAAGACTTTATTATTGATGAGATATTTAAATTATTTCATCAGTTTATAGAAGTAAAATATTCTTATATCACAGATCAATAAACACTTTTCTAATCACTCCTTTTCGTGAATCAATGTACATTACTGATTTTAATTATAATTTTTTCACATATTGTCTAAAACATTATATTTATAACTTTTGAATGATTTATTTGGCAACAATGAAACGCCTAGTTTCATTATTGAAAGAAACTACTTTCGTTTCAAGTAGAAAACATTCTCGCCAACCACTATTTGCAAATAACGCCAAAGGCGGTTTCTCTTTGCGATACCCAATTTCCTTATGAGCCATAAACGGTACAATCTGAACTTATTAAAAACCGACACAAATATGGAATGTTTTTTTAAAAATCAAGATTCTAGAAATCAAAAACTAGGTTTCTCTTTTATTTTTAAGCGTTCAACACAAGAGAGAGAGAAAAAATTAGTGCTTTTGCGCCAAATCATGCACAGCATCAAATTTCTCAACCAATCAGCGGCGCATACTCAAGTTTTCCACTCCCTCAGATGGCACATCTTAAAGAGAGGTGGATTTAGTGTTTACTTGTGGTAACACTGTTGCTCAGAGTAAGATGAGCACTGTTGTGCTTGTGTATTTTGTCAACTTTAGTTGAGCGACACGTTGAAAACCATGCTTTCTGTTAAAGACGATTTGAAACAGCAAGAAATATCACAAGCTGTGATAGTTGCTGATAATTTCAACCGAAAATTCTCACCTCTTACAAATTCTCAGCCATTGGTAAGATAAAATTTACTCGACTAGAAATACACTTCATTTATTAGTATAATAATGCGTGTATTGCATCATTGTCATCAAATTACTGCTTAGTGTCAAAGAATATTATAAAAAGCAAGCACCAAAAAGTGCAGAGAATTTAATTATTCTTATAGAAACCAAAGTAATTTGGGTCGCATGCAAATACCAATATATTTTGGTAACCTAGAATAACAACATCAGTTTCTATGTTTTATTTTTGAAGAAAATACTTTATTATTTTCGAGTTGTAGGTAAGAGTTCATATGAAAAGGTTGAAGCTTTTTATTTCTCATGAAAATTATTTAAACCCGTAAGAATATTATTTCCATATAAATATATTACCCAACTTTTTTTTTATCAAAAAAATTAATTCTTGCATTTTGCATGCCTATTTTAGCTGTTATCTGGTTGTGAATGTGTAGTGTAAGAAGTCTTCTGGTTGGTTTAATGCAGAGAGTTTAAAAATCAATAATATTGCTTACTAGTTTAATTAAGAAGAAGCCTTGTTACCATAAACAGTGTTGTAGTGGCAAATTTTTCAGTGGGGAATGCTAAAAATTCCAAAATTTTATGTACAACATTTTATGTGGGTGACACCAGACACCATGACACCCCATATGAAGACTAGATGCCTTTATGACGACCAGCAGGTTAAAATGAGAGGGGTTAGAGGAAATTGATCCCGAGGTATTTCTTTACCATCAGAGGGCTTGTTAAATGGTTGAATTTACACCGTTATCTGTGACATGGATCCTTGGCGGGTGGCTTTGGTATTTCATGTTAAATATACCTGCAGCAGTAGCAAGAAATGATGCTGTACACAGAACTTTTACTTTTCAACCGACTTTAAAAGAACAAAAAAAATTTTACAGTACATGAAAATTTTATAATTAATAGAAAACTGCAAAATTGGCGAAAAAATGGGATTTTATCGAAAAACCAGTGGGGGTACCCCGTTACCCCCCTCCACTACACCCCTGACCATAAACTACTCTTTTTATATGATAACTTTAAGGAAATGATATAAAGCTGCTGAGAAATAAATGTGTGTAAAATGGGTCAGTGTATGAAAATATCTAATGCATGATGTAAGGAGTTTTTCTGGTAAATTCACACATGTCTAATGCTTATAAAATCGAAGTTTTTCAGCCTTAAAATATTCTTTCAGAATTTAAGCAAACAGTGGATTTTGAGTTTTAACACTCAACTAAGCAAAATTACTTTTTTGATAATTGTTAGATTAAATAGAAACAATTCAGCATTTTTCAGTTTGTAAAGCTTTGTTTTGTCTTTTGATTAGTTTTACAGTGAAAGATAAAAGATTGATGATAAACTCCCATCTGTATTGTTTATTATTGTATTTAAGTCTTCCCTACTGTTTAAATCTTTATTATAGCCTATTATCCATAGTATATTACATATCATTATTGTATAAAAAGAGAAATCTTGTTAGATTTTACTACACTGTTAATAACTTGAACTCGTCAGTGACGTGAAACCAAGGAGAATGTTATGAGAGAATTGAATCTTTTCTTTATTTGCTAGAATGCATTTAATCGCTCAATTTATGCCTCAAGCCTCTTTGTGTGAATCTCCACACCGACTCTCAGTATCTGTTATTTCCTTTCTCAGCTATGTCTTATTGTTCAGGTGACTAACTGTCCTCCTTTTGTAACTTCTATCCTTCTTTGAAAAGTGTACAATAGATGATGTTGTAACTGTTCTTATTATGCATTTATCATATTATAGTGTGTTCTTGTTACAATGAATTAAATGTTTCTTATGTTTATATTTTTTAGCTTAAATTTATTTGTGACCTCTTTTTCTTGGAGGTTAAAATTTGGTCACCTTATTATTGTCTGCCTACCCTGATAGTTCTCCTTATGTATCCGGGCAGAACTTTTATTACCTCAGGGCATAATCATATATTTCACCTGCAAACAGTATAATACCCTTATCAGTGTTATCTGATCATGCTATCTCTATTTAGCGAGTAAGGGTTATTTACCTGGTATATTCTCATTGGCCAGCAGTGGCGGCCCCCCACTTTACTTTTGGCAGAAAAAATTAAATTTTATTTCATTTTGTTGCCCAAAACTAGGAATTACAGTGGAATCTCCCTACAACGAAATCGCTTGGTTCCAGTTGAAAAATTCGCTGTAGGGAAAATTTCGTTATACAGAGATTAGAGATTTTTACAGTTATTTAAGTAAATATTACAAACCTTTTAGTATGATAAGTTTAAAAATATTATGACTTTCAATTAAAAATGAAGTAATATTTATTATAAATTTGTTAAAATTATACTAAATTTTATTGTATAAATAAAATACTCAAAAGTGAAGACAATTCACCAATTTAGAGAATAATATGTACTAGTACGGATAAACATAAAATGCGCATTGTCACATCCATTTGCTGTTTGCACCCCCGCTCCACCCCGATTCTTGGAATCTTGACCCGTAGAAATGTTGCTTCCTCTGTAAAAACCCAGGTCCCCACAACTGCATTACCCTTCACATAGCATTCTATTGGTATGTGTTATCGCTGGAATGAGTAATGCGAGTGGTTCCAGAAACAGGCACGTGTGAGCGATTTGTTTGCACAGAAATCAGCAACTTTCTTCAAAAATGGCGAAAATCGAAAAGATAAAGGCCTTAAAAAATTCGTTATAGGGAAACTACCACTTCGTCACATGGAGAATATTTTGAATGTTATTTAACATTCCGATTAAAAATTTCGTTATAGGGAGAAATTCGTTGTAGGGAGACTCTACTATATATATATATAAGCAATAGTGTCTGGGAAAGCTAGCTAAATTTTAAAATTTTTTTGTCTACTCCTTATATTCCTGGGTACTTTTAGATGTCTGGAAATTTTTGGCACCCAATCACTTCCACTGTTAGCCAGTGCCTGCCAAGCTAATCCATTATATCTGGGCCTTTACATCAATGTTGGATTTGGTGAATTGATTACCTCCAAAAGGACCGTAATCTTCAAATCAATTGTTTGTATTTTCACCAAAATCACCATTTTTAAATCTGAAATGTTTTTTTTAAAATCAAGCTTGCTGATTTAAATGTGCAAGTTGATAAATTATTGTGAATGATTTTAGATTTCTTATTGTGAAACATGTTTTTCTGGTGATGGCATTGTGCTCAAAGAGTTTAGAAGTCTGTGCATTTTTCTTCAAAAAAATTTCAGGAAGTGCTGGACTGTCCATGGATAAATTGTTAAATTTGAGTTTTCTGGTGTGCAAATGTTTATAAATTGAATTTTAAATACTTTGAATGAAATTTTTACTAATGAAGTTTAAATATTGATAACAGTTTTCTAAATTAAAAGATCAGTTTGGAAATTAACAAGCTGTAGAGCCCAAACTGGTTGAAAAATTTTCATCTCGAAGAATTTTGAAATTACAGTGACCACCTGCCCCCTTTTGGAACTTGGTAGACACCTTTATTTGGATTTTTTTTTTCAAATGTCACAACAAAATTTATTAAATACAGTAAACTCTTGATTATCCGGCATTCAAGTATCCGGAATGCTCAACTAACCGGAAAAATTAGAAAATGAGTTTTTCTAAAAGTTTTACATCTGCACACCAAAATGTAGAACATGCGCACTCCGTTCCATTCACGCGGACAATTTATTTCTGGAATGCAACGTTCGCTCCACGCGGAGGGGTGTAGAAGGAAAAAAAATGCAATATACAGTACTTCGACGTACACAGACTTTCTTTATCAGGGGTTCAAAATCAAAAGTGAGAACCAAAAAAATAAATAAATAAAGATAATCTTTTGCCGAAAAACAAGACCTAAAAACGAAGTCGGCAAAAAAAAAATGGTAAAGGGACAGAATCGATTAAAAAAAGCTCATGCAGGGGGGCGGGGTACTCCAGATTAGTAAGTCTCTTTCTTTTGCTTTATTTATTTACCGTCCAAATACCGACAGATGATGATTCCGATTATGTAATATCATGTGTGGGAGAATCGGAGGCGTGAGTAACCTTTGCAAATTTCTAAAAGATAATTAGTTTTGATATTTAATCTGGGATTTGTTTATGATCACTTAAAAGAGTTTTATTATGCTTTTTGAGTAGAATATTTTTCAGTTTCGTCGGTTATTTTTATATTTTTACAATCTATATATTTACGGTAAAAATTCGGCTACAGAGCATATTTTTTTTAAATCAACAATGTTAAATTAAAATCTTCATAATATATTATGTAAATACAATGTTATGGAAGATATCGAAGTATTCTTAAAAATTATATTTAATGCACATTTCAAAATACAAAAGCAAATTATTTGGCCGAAAAAATCTTGGAAAAAAAAAAGGCTACAATCTACCCCCACCCCTGCCATTTTTCCCGTCACACTCAACTATCCGGAATTTTCAAGTATCCGAAAATCGGAGTTTCCCGAGCATGCCGCTTAGTTAAGCTTTTACTGTACTGAATACTATCTTACCACCATGAGAAAGACACTAGTCTGGCATCATCGTGACATCTGGCAATATTTCGAGTTGTAATTGCATGCAGATTGGATCCGTTCTCTTTGTGATGTCACCTATCAACCAATATCAAGCAGCCTGTTGGAGTACTTAAAGACAATGATTACTTCTGTTCACTCTCTTCTTTTTTATATCGTCTTACCGCTAGCTTGTTTAATGATGTTATAATTTAATTTAGGATTTTAATTTAGCTGTTATTCTATTAAATTTGTTATTTTATTATCTAGTAGTCTTTCTTTGATTGTGTCACCAGCTCTGTGTTTCTCACAATGGAGTACTTCTGATATATATATGTGGAATTGGACATGATAGGTTGAGAAGCTGAGTAGTGTAGTATAGTACTAGTTAATATGAAGCACTTAAGTGTCAATCACACTATGTACCGAATACCTCAGCGACTAGATTAGTAAATCTCACCCTGTACATATGCTGTAAAGTTAACTTGACCTTGACGTAGGCCTAGAAGTTACGCCAGACATCCCGGTGGCAGTCGTTATGGAAATGGGATATTCCACTGCATTTTGGGGGTGAAGAAAAGGGTTTCATTTCATTTGGTGCATATAGAACCGGTGGAAGTCTTATTTCACTTTGTACTTCGGTTGAAAACGAATTCTCGCCTAATGAAGAGAGCTTAGTTTGCCCAATGTTGCTGTTGATTTTATATCCGTTTCCCTCCTTTCTTCGACAACCCTGTTCAGGGTTTTTGTTCTGTCGGTAGGACAATATACATATGCAATCTATCTATAGAAGAGTTACTTTATCTTTTAGATTGATTATTTTTATTATTTGTTATGCTTGGTCAGGAAAGTATTTATTAATATAGGTTTATTAATTTCTATCCCAGTTCCTCCTTCCAATCGTCAATGGAACTTTCATGGATTATCTTCTGCAGTCTCTTGAAGATGCAGGAATTCAGGAAACTTTCATTTTCTGCTGTTCACACAATAATCTCATTAGAAACTATATAAAGTAAGTTATTTGAATTTACTATTACAGTGTAACATAAAAATGTTTATATTTTTTGTGGTAGTTTTTTTTTTATTGAAATAACATTTTTAGTTTAATTTTTGCGAAATATAATTAAACTTTGGATGTTTGTAACATGAGAGTTTCTTTTTCTGTCCATACAATCTCAATAGAAATCATATGAATAAAGAGAAGGAGGGGGAGGGGTGATTTATTTACTTGCGATTTCTACATTTTTTATACCTAATTGGACTCAACAGTTTGCTTATCTAATATTTTTCTCTAATTATAATTTTTTTTAGGGGGACAGAGAAGTTAATCTATTTTCATTTATATACATTTTATTTTGTATCCATGTAAATTAGCTCACATGGACACCTGTTTATGATTTCCTTTTAAAATAAACTAGATGAGTCATCACATATCTCACATTTTGATGTTATTTTTTATTTGTTCTGCAGCCAAAATGCGAAATCAAATTTTACATTTTTTTTATGATATATATTCTTGTGTGTTCAATTTGAGCTTTTTATAATAGTAAAAAGATCAAATAGTTCGAGCTGTTAGCTGTTTCTAGTATACATTATGCATTACAATCCTGTGTGTTTAATTTATATCTTTGTTGTTTATGACAGTGACTCTAAGCTTTTTCAATTCATGACCCATTTACAATTATTCCCTGATTCCAAGGCTAAATAGTAAAATAAAATAGCCTAATAAAGCATTGTTAAATGACAAACAAAACTTGGGGGGATTGGAAGTTTGGACAATCCCAAAATTCATGCACTTGTTATTGGGACTCACCGCTTAAGATGGGGGGCTTATACAATTTAACTGTTCAGTTTTCTCTAATTAGGTGACAGCTTCTGCATTGGGAATAAATACTGTATTAGTTAGACTGAAATGTGGATTACATGTAGTTTCTGCATTGAATCATAATGTATGTGAATTAAATTTAGCTTATAAGTTTAAAAATGTGATGATTTAGTGCATATGGGCAAATCAGTCAAGCCAGGAATGAGTGAACCTTTTTAGGATCGGGCTTGCCCATCATTGAGTTAAGTGGTTAAACAGACTTGTATTCCTTTTTGTTAGTTTTATTTGTCCTTCGTAATGCAACTTATCTTTGTCTTGTATAATAGATGATCGAGTAAGTACATTTAAAAGATGAACTGTTTCTTTTCAGCTCTTCTCATTGGTCCAATAAAGATGCTCCGATGTCTGTGACCGTCATCAGTGATTCCGGCTTCCTCTCTATGGGAGACATAATGAGAGCACTTGATGCAAAAGCCCTCATTCGTTCTGATTTTATTCTCATTAATGGGGCAATCATCACTACATTCCCTCTGAATGACATTTTAGAAGAGCACAGGTAAGTTTTTGTTGGGTGGATAAGAACATTTTGTAACTTTTAAAAATTTATAGTATGTTGGGTATTGAAGGGAGCAAAAATGGTTCAAATTGGTGACAAAGTGCAAAGTCACATATACAATGACAAACTAAGTGGTTCATGAACCATTTGCAGGTTCGTAGGTGTGGACATGGTTTTTTGGCAAACACAGAAGGGTTCACAGTTCACATTGGGGCATTTTCGAGTATAGTTCGTTATCTCCTGTGAGCCTCCAATGTCAAATCTGCAAACTAAGGCATGTTCCTAAAGGCTTTCAAAGATCCCCTCCATTGGCAACTGACAATGATTGATGGTGTTATTCTCTTTTGTCCCTTGGTTTATTGGGAAAATTCTCTCAATGAATGGTTCACAAGTGTACCCTTGCCTTTAGTTGTACAGCCATTTAACCCTCCAAGTGCCCTACTCGGATAATCCTTTTTCTTGTGATAACTCCAAAGTAGCTAAATTATATTTATTTTTTATCTTTCCTTAAAAATTTATGTGAAAAAAATCTTCATATTAGAAAGATCTGCTTAAGTGTGTGTGTGTGTGGGGTGAATATGAGGGAAACATTAGCCACTATCAAAGACTAATTTTTCTGAGTTAAAGGAATGCTATTAAATAAGATACTTGGACATTTCAAGGTTTAATTCTTTGGTTTTTATTGTAAAGAATTTTATCTTACTAAAATGAAATATTAACTTTAATTATGTATTTAGCTTTTTGTCATTAAAAATGTCTCAATGAGACACAATGGGAAATTAATGAAATCTTTCATTATTGTGAATTAAATGTTTAGGATTGTTCTTGTTTGAAATTCACTTTAATTCTACAATCCAACTTAAATTTAGACTTTTAACCACTAATAAACTTTTTCTTTGTTGATTTGACCAATTTAATGTAAAATACGACTTTAAAAATATGAAGAGGTTTGCTTATTAATCACATTTAAAAAATTCATTTATCTAAATTTGACCTTTTAAAAATTTTTTTGTTTTACTTGCTTGTATGTATTTATTTTAGGATTTTTGGCAGAAGTAAAATTTTTGTTTAATAATTCACTTTTGCAAAAAAATGAAATATTGTGTTTCACACAATATTATTTTTTATAAATTGATTTTTTTGCAATTTCATTTGGGGAGATTTTCATTCATCTGCCTTCTGTCGCAAGTGTATAAATATGCATCATGTATTAAAATTTTTTAATTTGTATATTTATGGTTCAAATGTGAATTTTGTTTTTGTTGGAAGAACTGAAGTATAATGATCTAAAAAAAATGAATGGAAACTGTTTATTGTTTAGTACATTAAGAAACTGGATTGATTCCTTGCCTGCCTGTATTTCATTTTTTTGTAATGTGCATGCATTTATGTTTCAGGAAGTGTAGGCAGACTGATAAAAATTCTGCAATTACTTTATTGTATAGAAAAGCGTCACCAAAACATAAAACGAAGTGTAAAGAACATCTGTTTTTAATCGCAGTTGAATCTAACTCCAATAAAATAAGGTACTACCAGAGAATTAATAAAATGAAAACTGCTCACATACCTTTGGTAAGTAAATTACTTTTATTCATTATAATTTCTATTATTGTTTATATATTATCTTTTATTTCTTCCCTTTTTGCTTGCAGTTTATTGAAATTTTCCTGCATATAAATTAAGAGATTGTTCAGATTTTGGTATTTAAAACTTTGTTAATATATTCAAAGAAGATGCATTAATTACTAAAACAAGTTTATTGAGAGTTAAAAATTAAAACAAATTTTCATTGTGAGGGATTTCTTCATAAAAAAATGTTGAGTGGAAGAAAATATTTCTTGTGTTTTTAAGAAAATTCTTTAAAAAGTGTTAAGTTGAAGAAAGAGTTCTTTCTTTAATTTGTAGAACTCAATTTATTCTTAAGTGGGAAGCTAAATATTAAATTAAATGCTCGTATCTCATCTAAGCTTGTTGCTCCAATTTTTTGAACTTCATAAGACAATTTTCTATATTTTTTAGTTTAAAAGTACTATTTTGTTAAATGTTGGGTTCTTTCATGTAAAAATGATTTAATATGCGCAAGTTTTAATTTTTCTTTTTCTTTGTTACAAACATTTATAAATATGTTTTCTACTTCTAGTATATAAAAATTCTATAGAACAATAGAGAGAACTCAAGGAGTAATATGTTTTGTCAAATGGCAATAAACATATTTTTGCCAATTTTTTAATAAGGTGTAAAAATTTCAATTGTTTTATATGAACATATTAACAAATATATATTAAACTAAGTAATGTACCTGGTGTTGCTCAGAATGGAAATGTTTACATGCCTGTCTTGTTTTTCTTAAAAATATGTATAAAATTTTTAATCTAAAAAATGCTTTCATACAACATAATATAATACACAAAATTACTTTATTGTGTATAATTTTATTTTTAATTAAAATGATAATTGTCATGGCAGTTGCACTCGTAGCTTTTCATAAAATTAGACTGTACAAAATGATTTTTAAAAACTGCTGAAAGCTAATTTCTTCCATAAGTTATTAATAATTTTCGAAGAATGATACATAATTTGATGAAACATTGCGAGTACCAGCTTGAAGGCTAATAAATAAAATTTATTAATTCATGCAATTAATAGGAATGGCAGCCTTAAAGATAACAGGGTTCCCATGGTCCTTGAATGCATAGGGCCCTGGAAAAGTACTTGATTTTTTTTAGGGTCCTTGAAAAATAAGCAAAATGTCCATCCAATATTTTTTTGGACAGAAGAGAAAACCAGTTTGTGACTTGGTTTTGTTTTGAGAATTCCATCACCAGAAAAAGGGCGTTTGTTTGGGAATGCTGTCAATCAGCAATCTTTTCTCTCTTCATATATTAAAAGACAGCTTAATTTGACAATACACTAAAAGCTACAGAGGATATTTCTCCGTCGAGTAAAATAGCCTTACAATTATCCTAATGTATTTTTAAGGTAACTGATATATTTGAACAGAATTTTGTTTTAAATACCAATAACTGATTTTCTCTGCAATGAAATCTGTTGTTTTCAAAATGTATGTTATTTAATTTCATAGCGCCAGGGAAGTCTGTGTTCATATGAACACAATAACTCAAAAGCATAAATAGCTAGATAAATAAAATTTGGTACATAGTTTATCATTAGTATTGTATCATTATTATTGTATATTGTATTGTATTGGTACATAGTATCATTAGAATTGTATTAGAATTGTCGGTGTCATTTTTATGTCTAAAATATGTAATTTTATGGTCCTTGAATTTTCTTTAAAAGGTCCTTGAAAGTCCTGGAAAAGTCCTTGAATTTTTTCCTCAATAAGAGTGTGAATTTTGGATAAAATCTTTTTATAATACACAGAAATACAGTTATATACAGAAACATAGTTTTTAATGAATAAAACATTAAGTATTAAATTTATTGTCATGAAACCACATGCTTTATAATATTTGTGGGCAAAATTTGAAGAAAATCTATTCAGTATGATTTCTATAGCAATATTTATGCATTTTACTTTTATTTATATAGATTTCCATAATTATTCCTAAGTTTTTAAATTAGTTTGGAAGAAGAAAAAAAAAAAGGTGATGAAAATCTAGATTAAGTCATACATAATAGGATTTGGCAATATAGAGATTTTAACATAGTTTGGAATGTTGTATCATCCAGAGCTATTTGCCGATCGAAAAATAAAGGAATAGAAAGCCAAATCAAGAAGTGTAATATCAAAATCAAATTGTTCACATGAAACATGAATGCATTTTGCCACTTTGCATGCATTTGCATAAGTTTTTAACCACTTGTAAAAAGTGCCTGTGATCAAAGTGCAAATTAAGTTGGTATTGGAATGGAGAATAATGCCTTTCCTCAAATCAAATAGATATAATTTTTGAAAAATGTATGTCTGGGTTATTCACCTTGATTTCACACACAGTGCCACATATTTACGGGCCCTCAGCACTATCCTGACAATGGACTCGTCTCCGGGACCAGGGGCGAGGTGTCCTGTAATCAAGAAGAAGAAGTGCCATATATTTAATCTGCAACAAATAAAAAAAAGGATAGTTCCATGCACCCTCACTCATAACTTGCTTAAAGCCAAAACAAAATTAATTAAAATGGAAAGCATATAAATGTTGTTGTAATATTATTTTGAGTATTGGACCAATGATGATTTGTCTTTCATTCTGAAGCAGTGCTGCGACTTCCCCCCCCCCCCCCCCGCCAAAAAAAAAGAAGGGGGGAAAAATCATTTTTAAATGTGGAGACTATAATTTTCAATTCTGATCAGTCATTGGTTATGGTTTGAATTTGCAGTTTCCCTTATTTGTGATATTTAACAACTCTTTTCCCATCCTTCTTGTATAACCAAGAAATTAACCTGAAATATTTCATTTTTCAGATTTAGTAAACTTTCTATTAGAGGAACTTGCACAATTAGTAAATTCTTACTTGCTATTATTTTTCTTTTTTTTTCTGGCAGACATGAAAGTATTTGATAACAGTATATGTAATGCACTTAATAAAATTAAGAATGAAAGAATGACTTGAGCGTCAAATAGTTAAGAATCGAAGAATTACTAAATATTAGATCTGCACCACATTTTTCAAGGAAATTGGTTTACCAATTAGTTTTCAAAGTATGGTTTTTTTATCGTGTTAAGTACACTGTTCTTTAAACAGTTTTTTTAAGCAGAATTTTTGATTTATTTAACTAGTTACATATGCTTAGTAGTTATTTACAAGTAACATTTTTCTAAAAAAATTCCAAAGTTTTTCTATTGGTTTTAGCAGTTTGATAGTTCCTCTGTCTGTGAAATTTATTTTTTTTACACTTTTATGTATCTTGACTTGCTTCATGTTTGTGATGATGGAATTTTGATATCAATTTTTTTCTCATTTGCTGATGTGTTAGAGTTCTGAAATTTTCTACTGTGTAGAAAATATCTGAAATATGATCTGTTTGAAATGTATGAAAATATACTATTTTAATATTATCAGAACTTGATTTTCAATTGATTAATATAATTAAATTTTGTTTTTGTAACAGTAGGGCAACCTAGTATTGAAATTGAGACAAAAATTGATTAACAAATTCCATAATATTGTGACAAATCTCAACACACTGCTCAAAGGTTTCCTATTAGCTCACCAGCTTGCTTTTAAACATTTTCAACAGGAAGTGACATCATTATGTAGGAAGTGACGTAGTCTCCAGAAAGTTCATGAAGCCAGTAGAAATAGGTTGACAGTTCAAGGTCTTTCTAGAAAATTCCTTTTGTAGCCAAAGTTGCCAAATTTGTTGCCAAGATTAGCATCTCAGGGAAACAACTTTATAGCTTTGTAACGATATTTATAGTAATGAATTATAAATTAAAGACTAAAAAGTAGAAAATGATTAAAATAAAAAAATTCCACTTTTTAATACATTAATAAAAGTTACATATTTAAAAATTGTTTTTTATTAAATTTATTATTACTAATCTGTTTTGTATTATTGTAAAGAGAAGAATAATATATATTTCTTTTGAATCTAAAATATACTCCAATTCTTAAAAATTGTGATTTTTATGATTTTTATTAATAATATCTCTAATTTGGTTAATGTAAAATTAAGAAATAAAGAAAGCATGAACAAATCCGAAGATTTGTGAAAACAGAATGTTTGCAAGGTTTAATTATAAGACTTAATTGATATGAACTTTAGTTTTAGTTTTCATAACTTGTAATTTATTATAAGACAGTTTAGTTTTTAAATTTTGTTTTATATCAACTCTGCTATCGTAGTAGAGATTACTGAGTGCATCATTACTTTTAATTCATTGGAAAATACTTCAGGTTGAAATGAAGAGGGTTCCTTGAAAATTAAGTAATTATTTAATGATGATTAAGTGATTATTTACAGTTTACATAGAAAAGTCGAGAATAAATTTTTCCGGCTCAGCAACTTCCGATCACTTCGCGTGCTTTACTCTTTCACTGTCCGAGAATCATCTGCTGGAGGGAGGGAGGCGGCGCCATCTGCCGGATAAATACATCTGTTGCAGTTTCAAATAATTTAGTTTAGAATTATTTTTTGTGGATACTATATGCAGTTGTTGTTATTTTAAGGCATGTTTTATTTTAGATCATTAAAATATTAATTTGCATTTTGACAGTTCTGATAAAAAAATAATTATTTCAGGAAGTATTTCAAGAAAACGATGAAGTGACTGTCCACTACAACCTCCTGGATAGCTTTATTAGTATTTGTTCTCCCTGCGTACCTCCACTGTTTTCAGATAATTTTGATTATCAAAGCATGGATGATTTTGTAAGAGGACTGCTTGTTAATGAAGAGGTATGCCTTCCTGATCTTTTTAAGATTTAATATCTGGAGTGATTTGACATATTTAAATCATGATTGTTTTCAATCAATTCATATGATTTCATGTCATTTGTGTTTCCCTAACAATGAAGCCACTGAAAATTCTTTTTTCACTCAGATTGTTACATTGTGCAAGACCATAAATTGATGCATATGTAATTTCTGTTGTGTCATTGACCAAAATATGACCGATGTACTGAATTGTATTTTTAATTCAGCATTTCTTATTTGGCCTGTGTGCACCTGCTACCTCATTATGGCATAATACAATTTTATTTTCTGGTAATTTTAGATTGAAGTAAGATGCAAAAATTGCCATATATATATGTAATAATCTCACTTAATTTTATTCCAAATTCTGATATTATATATTTTAAAATCTTAATGTATTCCAAAATCACTTTTCTAAAACTCCAGTTTCGTTCTTTTCCCGCACTGGAGGTATATTAAATCTCTCATTTTGGCATGTTTATTACTAAAAGAATATTTAATCGCTTTCGCGTGCCGACAGAAAATCATGACAGCGTCTCTTTGGCACCAGACTTTTTCCCTGAAACGCCTACGTAACTTATTAAAAATACCCAATATTCACTTCACTTTGATCACGTGTCAATATGTTATTCCCTTATCCGAGAGAATATAGGGATTTTGCTGTTGACTTTCGCTTGTAACCTAAACAGAGATACACGTATATTCACCACTCTCCAATTGATAATAAAATAAGAGGTAATTATTTGCTCGGCCTGTTTATTTTCAATGACTACAACCACGAATGCATTATATATATATGGAATTCCAATTTCTGGGTTGTCTTTTTCTTAGTAATAATAATCCAACTGGTATTGATACATTATTTTTTAATTTATCTTTTTGTATTTCATTGTATGATTATTAATAAGGTAACATTATTTTATTTTTAATTTTAATTATGAGCTTAATAAGTGATTATATTGAAAATATTACTTGAATTTTGATTGTTAGGAAAATATTTAACTATATATATAATATAGTCGTGGAGACATCGTGGAAGAGAGTTATATTTGTTCTAAGAACATAAAGTTTTGTATTGCAGCTTTCCAACAGTTTTTAAAATCTATAAAAGATGTAAGTGGTTAGATTGCTATTTTAAGTGGTTCCAGCCATTGATCATTTTGGAATGTTGCATATAAAGTTTGTGCATATCAGATAAATGTGAAAGCTTAGAAAGAACATGCCAAATTAGCAGCCGGACTTTTTATAACTTCAAAATGGGAAATAGTTTTTAACTAAAATTTCGTAGTTAGAAAATTTTTTGTTTCAAGTACAGTATTTAATATAATTCAAATTTTATTTCAAAAGGGAAAAATTATGTGCTGTAATTATCCATTACTGCACAATATAGGATTATAAAAAGCAATATATTGCAGGCTTTGTTTTCTTTGCTTTCTGTTGAATTTGGCTAGTAGACTTGCATTTACATTTAGGCATCATCAAATCACTACACTAAAGTTTTATACATTTCTCAATGATAATATTGTTCACAATTCACTTAAATACTATGATCTGAATTCACTCACTATCAAGAAACGCAGCACATAGCGCTTAGATCTTAACTTTTGCACTTTTAAGTTCAAACAGGAGTAACTGACACCCTTCCTTTTATATTATTGCAGAACTTTCAAAATCCTTTTTGTTGTAGCAGTGCTTCAGAATGTCCTACAAGCATTTTAAAAACTATAGATGGGTCGGTACTTATGTATTAATGCCACCAAGGCTACAGATTGGCGGTAATGCACCAATAAAGAGCAATCTTGTTTACAAAAACCGCCAAATCTGTAGCTGCGGTGGCATTGGCGCCACTTAAAAACCGCCAAATTGGCGTTAATACGTAAGTACAAAAACCGCCAAATCTGTAGCCTCGGTGGCGTTAATATGTAAGTACCGATGGGTCTAGAAGCTCCAGTTAAAAATGTTCTTTAATTTTACAGAATGATCTAGAGCAGGGTTGTCAACCTTTATTTTCTCACATACCCCTTGATTAATCTTGATATTTTTGCGTACCTTCTACTGTTATATCCTCCCACCATTGCCACCAACCATCCGTCTATGCAAAGATGTTTTTATCAATGATGTTAATTAATTAGGTTAGCTTGATAGCCAAATGTCTCGAATTAATAACACTTACAAAACTTATTTTTTCATTTTACATTTTATTCCATTTTTACAATAGTATTAGTACCTTGCCAAAATAAATGAAAGCAATATTGTATTAATTTCACATTAGCTTATTAGGAAGGCTAAAAATTACACTTGATAATAGTCAACTATTCAAGTGGTATAGTTACAAAATAGCAAATATTAACTTGGGAAAACAAAAATTTGTAACTTAATTCCTTATGTTTCCGCCATTACCAACTTTGATCATTACAACCTATCTTGTCCTTTGTGTACCCCTAGGGGTACGCATACTACAGGTTGGGAACCTCTGATCTAGAGTGCTCCAAAATGTTGCAAAATATTTTAAGAAGTTGTACGAAACTCCAAAATGTAGTAGTGTTCAAAAATATTCTAGAATATTCCCAAATGTTCAAGAATTGTTATTTTTAGAAAGTTTTAAGATCCTTACCCCTCCTGCAGTAGTTGCAGTAAGGATATCTAACACCGATAGTATTTTTGCTCTGTTGGTAAGTAATAATTGTACCAAGTTTTATTCAAATGGTCTTCTAACTGAGGAGGAGTTGTAGAAAAAACATACATATCCAAATACTATGACTTTTATTTAGTGTAAAATGTTTTTGTTGAACTCCATAGTTAATCTTTTGATGTATTTTAGATTGTATAATTGTTATTTCTGATTTTTTTTGTTTGCTGTAAATTTTATAATTTTGTCTAAAGAAAACAAACGGGGTTAGAATTTCAGTTTTCTTTTCAATTATTTTTCAGGGAATTGGTTATTTTTAAACAAGAATAATTGTTTTTTTAACATGTCTGATTTATTTTAAAAATCAGATTTGCTAAAATTAATTTTTAAAAAATGATTAAAATGCAAATGTATTAGCTAACTTGTATACATTTTTTATTGAACCCAAAAAGTGAATTTTACAATGAGTTTATATGCAGATAAATGAAAAAAAAATATGAAATGTTATTTAATTAATTTTTTATATATAAAAGGATATGTAAGTGGAATTCATTTTCCTTTGTTATTTCTTACAAGATTTGAGTGCATACAAAATAACTCAAAATGAATGAAAGAAAGTTATTTTGCAATATATAACGATTTATCATTATCAACTTGTGTATTTCTCCTAATGAACATATTAGACATGTTTGCTGTATTTGAATTCTATCTCAATTGAAATTGTCACTAACTTTTGAAAAAATTGGATAACATTACAAAAGTACATTATTACCAAAATACTTTTTTTTTCAAATTTGTTTTGTGTTGTTTAATGAATTCTGCTGTGTAAGAAAAAAAATTATTTTAAAAATAAATAAAACATGTGAAATCTGAAAGAAAACATCTATTATAAAATAGCAGATGACAATAGATGTTGGTTAAGTAAAATATGCGTAATATTTTGTGATATGATTATTGTTTAAATTACAAAACATTAAATATAAGAAAAATTAATTTGCTAATGCAGTATTTTATAATTTTGCTTTGTATGTATTTACAGCTTTTAGGGAATTCCATGTACATACACATTGCAGAAGCTGGTTATGGGGCTAATGTATCAAATCTATATATGTATGATGTTGTCAGGTAAATGTTTATTATTCTTTTTGTTTATAAATGCCTATTTATTAACAATATGCTGCATCCATTTTAATTGAACTTCTACAGAAATCAAGTAAATATCATTATTTATGTAGTACATTTAACCCTTTTGAGACTGACATCTAAGTACATTCAAATCGATACAGTTTTTTAAAGATCAGCCTTGAAAAGGTTAATGTACTTGATTTTATGTCTTGGAATATTCAGATATGGTCAGAATAATTTGAGAAAGGATTTATTATTTTTGAATAAGTAAATGCAGTGTTTCAAACATTATTTAACGGCTTGTAAGCATATTTAAAATCAGTATTTCTCAAACATATTTCAATGTACATCCGTATAGTGTGCACAAAATGTACTGAAATCCCTCTCTAGTATTCTACAAAAAAAAAAGACATTATTTTTAATATTTACTTTTTATTGGATATTTTTGTAGAGATAAATAATTATTAATTTGCCGAATACTTACATAATAGAAAAACAATTAAAAATGTGGTTTTTATTTAAAATAATTTAATTGGAATGAAAGTAATCAGTGGGAAATAAATGGTTCATTCTGTGATATTAAATGGTTAAAATCAGAATTAGGTTTGTAAGTTAAACTGTACATTTAATTATTTAGATACGAGGCATTTCACAATGTCTAAATCATTCCTTTGCTCCATCAGGATTCACTAAAACTACACTCTACAAACACAGAGGTGAAAACATGGTTCACAATTTCTTTGCTTCTGCCCATTTTTCCTGCAGCCATTCTTTTGGATCTGAATGTCTAAAGTGTAGCTTTAATACGATGCTTTTTGGCTCAGTCCATTCATCTTCTATAAGACATGCCACACTATGATGGTGTTTAAAAAATGGATTTGTTATCCAGTTGGGAAGTTCTAAATCAAGTAAATCGTTTGAATCTTTTTCTCATATTATAACACAAATGATTCTAAATGGTTACCAAATACTTTTAGGATTCTCACCCATTTTTGTTCAAATTCCATAAATTTTGGAAAGTGATAGAATTGTTGTTGATGCAAATTTCTTTTTAAAGGCATCAATTTTGAATTAAGTTTGATTTTTCAGATTGAGACATTTTGATATGTTTGCAATTTGATGTTCTATCACTCACTCATTGCATAAGGGATACTATTGTTCAATTTGTAAAATTCTACTTTAACCCTTTGTGGTCGATGCCACCACAGTAGTGGCATTCGCACGTTGTCATAAGTCGTTTTTGCACGTAAGTCATTTTTTGTTTTGTTTTAGACCCAAACTGGTGGGTTGGTCTGTGTGGGTCTAAAGCAAAACAAAACAAAAAAAACCCAACTTCTACGACGACTTACAAATGCTGCCACTGTGGGGGCATTGGCCACAAAGGGTTAAAATGTTTATTTTCAGTTGAATAATTGCATGTTTTTCGTTTTAAGATTGTATAATTCTGTAAATAACTTGTTTGATTGGTAACATTTTACTGTGTTCACCTATCAATCATTGGTAGTTCAATCCTGCTCATTATTTTAGTTTAATTTTTTAAATCTTTAGTTATATTTGCATTTTTCTTCTTTTGTAGCCAAGACATCATGTCTAGGTGGGCTCATCCCATTGTTCCAGATTTAGTTGAATCACACGGGTGTACATTTTCTCATTCTGAACATAATATTTATAAGCAGCCAGGTGTTGAAGTTGGAAGGTATGATTGTTTTTTGCATTGTAAGATAGTTATATCTGTTGGGAATTTTAGTAAAACTTTATGTCTGTATTCTAGACTGTGTACCACTCCAGGGTTCGTACTCCTCCTGAAATTCCTGAAAAACTCCTGAATTTTGCTTTTTTATTCTAAGGGCCCTGAAAACTCCTGAAAATTGTGTTTTTTATCCTAATATTTCTTTTTGTCTCCTGAAAAATTACACTCGAAGAGCAAAATATAAAATTATGATAAAACATAAAAATATGACGTTTCCGTTTTTCCTTATTGATAGAAAGCCGATGGAATCCGGAATGCTTATTTCTGACCTTACTTAGCTCCGAAAGAGTCTACCGCGCGTGTTCCAAGTCACCGCAATCGGGAAAGATGGGAGAATTGATATTTAGTATACTTTTTTGCCAATTTTATAAAAATTTCCACACTACCCCCTTCTCCCGTAAATTGATTTTTTCACGTTATCTCCTGAATTTTCTGTACTGTACTCCTGAAAAAATCCTTAGAAACTCCTGAATTTTACTATCATATATACAGTACCCTGCACTAGCTGACTGAAGTCATGAAAAATTACTGAGTTTTAATTCCTCTCTAGGATTACTGAATAACTGTTCTTAAAAAAATGCTAAATTGTAAAGGAATACGAGGTATTTCTTTTACTTTGTGAAGCTCATCTTATGTCTGATAGAAAGACTAATTGTTAAACTCAATACTTAAAGCTGAATTCTATTTTTTGTGTGTCTAATAACAAGCATTTGTGTATAAATACAAATTTTTCTTATTTTAATTTCTTTATATTTTGTGTTCTTAAACTTTTTCAGTCCACTCCTTTCTGGGTGGGAAAAAAAAAAAAAATGTCTGCAACCCAAAATTATAAAACAATTGAGGAAATAAAGCATCAGATAGTAATAAACAAATAGGAATTCAATGTCAAATAGTTGTTCAACAAATTTTAATGAAATGGAATGAAGTCGAGGTGATTTTCATAACTGTTTTTGCTTTCAACTGCTGCAGAACTCGACTGAAGGTGGCACAAAAATTTTTGCATCTGAATTTGGTATCATGATTCCTAGTTTAAAACCCTGGTTTAAATTGAGTAGTCAATGCATATTGGAATGTTTTATTATTTATTTATTTTTGATTATTTATTTTTTTTACATTTAGAAATATGTATTGTACTTACAGCTTTAAAATGTTATAGAAAAATTACCAGAGGCTTTTGGGTAAATATCTTAACTTTTGCACATAATATATATTTTATCAACTTTGTAATAAAATAAAAAACTAATCTTTGATTAAAAAATTTACTGATTTACTTTAAAATTTTGGTAGTTATTCCTAAATTTCATGTACAGTTGTTAAATAATTTAGTTTTGAAGCTGAAAGAGTTGGAAAAAAAATCCCAAGAATGCTTTCCTCCATTTTTTTAATATAATTAAAAAAAATTGAATTATAAATACAAATTAATAATAAAATGTTTCTAATCTTATTTTATTTATTATCATTATTATTTTTTTGCTTTTATGTGTTAAGAATTTAAACTTCTTTGCATTGGAACTCATCTGTCCATACCAGTGTATAGTGTTTGTTTCAAAAAATGAATGTAGGCAAATAAAAGTATACTTTGAGACATTCAGTCATCAATTTTTCAGAATTTTAATTTAAAAAATTATTCCATTTAGACCCTTGTTTAATAGAAAAACTTTTGACCTTTATTTAAACTGCAAGTAAGGATTGTAAATAAATTAACGAAGAAATGAATTACTAAGCTAACCTTAAAGTCATACTTAAAAGGAGAAGAATTGTAGAAAAGAATCCAGCCTAGCAGACTTTATCAAGGGTTATCTGTAGGCAGGGATTCAAAAATTCGATTTTTTTCTGTAAGAGGTCTCACAAAACGTCCAAGATAAGACCTCTTGTAATCCGAAAAGTCCCAAGAGAAATGGAAAGACTATCTGCTAATGAAACTCTGACACATCAAAACAGTTACCCTGAAAAAGATTTTTAAACACAAAATGATCAGTCATCAGTTGTAAAATAAATTCATTGAACTTATCAGAGGTTTACCTTGATGATTAGATCATATTTTAGAGTGGTCTGTATTTTATCAGCAAGATTTTTTGAATTCTGAATGAATTAGCTACAGTTTTCCAACACCAAGTTTTATTTGATTTGATGCTTCCAAAATGAAGACGCCAAAACAACAACCCAGTACATCAAATTCTTGCTATCAACTGCCAAGCAGAGTTCAGGGGTTACATTACATTCAAAAGAAATAATTTTATTGCATGTGTTAACAATTGGTGGTAGTAGCATAATTTGGACATCCATTAAAAAAAAGCATTGAATGCTTATTTTAAAATATAAAATTAATTGAATGTCTATTCGTATCAATTTAGTTTGCAAAAATTTGAAATATAAAAAGTGTGAGTTAATTTAATAAATTAAAATTACAGAATTTTTAATAAAGTATTTTAAAAATTATTTCAATTGTTTAAATTTTGAAAGTTGGTAAACTATTTTTGATTTAAAGCAAAATGTCTTAGCTTTGATTTTGAACAATGTGTTTTGAATTTTTAAATCACATTTGTTTGAGTTATATGCAGATTTGTTTATAAAAATTTTTGCTTAAACAAACAAACAAAACTATGTTTTTTTTGTTCTGTTTAATATTTTATATTAAACTATTTCATATTTTATATTAATGCATTTTTTTTAGAAATTGCCAGCTGAAGCAAAATGTAGTGATAGGAAAAGGAACAACGATTGGTGACAACACATTTATTGAAAATTCAGTTATTGGAAGAAACTGTGATATAGGTATTGCTTTTCTTTCTGACATTCATTTGATTAATCTGACAATTTTAGTACAACTTATAGGCATTAGAGCAGTGGTGGCTCATCAGCTCAGAAACAAGCAATGCATCAGAAGTTGTATTATTGACCTAAGTTGTAGGAAATTGTATGCTGATTACTTTGGTATATAATGATGATATACTAAAAATTGATAATTTTATAGTTGTAAGCAAAACACTGGGAAATTTTTTTTTCATGTTTTTTGGCTGTCACTAAAATTCCACCAAAAAGTTTTGGTGACAAACCTCAGATTCGTAATCGGCACCCCACAAAAGATAAAGCAGCAAAAAAATCACATCTCCTCCAGAATTTCATTTAAAAAACTATTTAACGATTGGATTACTGACAGAAAGCAAATAAAGGCCAAATGAGGAGGTCACACCAAGAGAGAGCTGCTCCAGCGAGCAACTCAAGGGGTTCGAATTTCAATGGGAGAAAGGGTTGCTTTTTTCTTTCAATTGAGAGCATCGAGTTGCTGAATGCGAGAAAATTTGATTCTAGGAGGGACAAAACTTTCTGCAACTCTGATCTGTCTCTCATAATTTTTTATTTATTTTTTGTCTTCCTTTTACGTTTTTTTATATCTCTCGTGTGCATTCAAAACGGGGGACATACGTTTTTTATTACTTTAATGCCATTTTCGATTATAATTGAACTCCTTTAAGTTGAAAAGTAAGCCAATTAGAATAAAAACGAAAATACAAGTTTTAAAATAATTTCAGGTGTGGGGGGGGGGGACTGCAGCTCTGCAGCCCTAATGGATGAGCCGCCACTGCATTAGAGTAATATTTATGTTTAGCCATCATAAACACTTACTTTATTGGCCTGGAATTGCATAGAAAATTCTTAACCTTTTCCTTACAGCCAGTACAGATGCTTTGCTGGAAGAATTTTTTACCTTTGCTTACAGACTGGCACACACACTATATCTGTAAGTCATTGGGATTTCACTCCCCTCATGGCACTGATGAGTTTGATCACTTATCACTATTACTATCACTATCGTACTATTAGGACCCCAGCCTCGGTACTCGAGCTATTTATTGCAGCAGCTGTCATTCTGGTGCCCGGATGCCAAGGCAGGGCGGAGGTGATCTTTTTCTGGTTATCATCCTATATACAGGATGATTCAAAGGTCCTTTGACAAACTTAAAGGGTAGATCAGGCTTATAAAAACAAGTTATTGTTATGACATTCAAAAAGTTACATATTGTAACAAAATTGCTTTGTGGGTGTACGTGAATGCAATCCTATAAGCAGGATTAAAAAAATAAAGCTCTTTATTTTACAAATATTCCCAAGCAAAGAAACGTAGCACAAGTATTAACACAGCACTAGTAAAAATTCACAACAGAGACTACCAATAAATCTCAACACAATGCTCAAAGGTTTCTTGTTAACTCCCCAGCTTGCTTGCAGGTCAAATTCCAACTCGCTCTTCTTGGCTTGAGAGCTTCCCTTTATACTTTTCAACAGGAAATGACTTCATTATGTAGGAAGTACAGTTACTTTCTAGTAATCTCTAGAAAGTTCATGAAACCAGTAGAAATAGGTGGAAAGCTCGAGGTCCTTCTAGAAGATTCCCTTTGCCGCCAAAGTCGCCAAATTTGTCTCCAAGGTCGCCAAATTTATCGCCAAGTCGCCAAGTTTCTTGCCAAGATTAGCATCTTAGGGAAACAACTTTATAGGTTTGTAACAGTCCACTTTTGTGGGCGTGGTTCGAATCCCACTTCTGACACCAAATGTAACAAAATTGCTTTATTATTATTATTGCTGTCATTAGTATTTCACTCCCCTCATGGCACTGATGAGTTTGATCGCTTATCATTCTATTACTATCACTATCGTACTATTAAGACCCCAGCCTCAGTACTCGAGCTATTGCAGCAGTTGTCATTTTGGTGCCTGGATGCCAAGGCAGGGCGGAGGTGATCTTTTTCTGGTTATCATCCTATATACAGGATGATTCAAAGGCCCTTAGACAAACTTGAAGGGTAGATCAGGCTTATAAAAACAAGTTATTGTTATGACATTCAAAAAGTTACATATAAAATTGTGTCAAAGTTCAGTAGTACTAATTGATCCACACAATTGCCTCCATTTGTAAATGAGTGAGATAAATTTCCTTTAAGATCTAGAATTACTGGCATTCCCCCTCAGTCAGTTTTGAAGTTATTGGGCTTGACAAAATGGTGGCTTAGGAAAGATTCATGGGAGGGAAAAAAATTTTTATAACTGTGTGCTTGCTCCTTTTTTAAATATAATATTCGAAATATACCTGAATTCTATAAATATTGGATCTTTTTTTTATAGCCCTCGTAAGTTTACATCTTATTTGCTTTCAAGTGAATTGGTCTTTTATCAAGAGTTTTGAAATGTGCGATATTTGAAAGGCATTTCTTTTAGATGTTATTGCTTCATTTCTGTATAACTTTATTTATTTATTGAAGGTGAAAATTCTGTAATTAAGGGATCATATCTCTGGAATGACGTCAGTGTTGGAGATGGATGTAATTTAAATATGTGCCTCCTCGGAGAAAAGGTCAAGCTGCTGAAAAATGTACAGATAAATGCTGGTTGTATTTTAGGAAGCGAGGTAATTCTTTCAAAGTATTTTATTTAAATTTAGCATTCTATTGAAGTACACACTTAGCATTTAATGTACTCTTCATTTCAAATCTTACTGTCAGTTTAACTCCATTAACATGAGTCAATCCAGGTGGAAGCAACCCCTTTACAAAATTCCACTTCACAAAAACGGCCCCTTTCTCAAAACTCAAATTCACAAAAATGGCTCCTTTTTTAAATCTGACATCATTTTTATAAATTTTTGAATGAGGCATTGCACAAAATATATATACGAGTATTTTTTTCAGTATTATATCAAATTTACTGCATATATTTAGTTCAGTAAAACACTTTTGATATCAAACGTAAAATATAGAAATACGACTGCTAAAATTGAAGGTTTTACATGATAAAAATTTTTTTCACACAGTTATTTTTACCCCACAAAAATGAGCCCCTAAAAAAACCTGGATCGACCCCTGATTAAACAAATCCAAGCATAAAATTGGATGAAAATTCAAGATTTTACTGAATTGTAAATTCAGCTTTTTTCTGTTTCAGTCATTTGTAGTATATTTTTAAAATATTAGAGTACTAGCAGATTACCTGGAGTTGCCCGGTCATTTTCTTATCAAAACCGTGTGATGGAGAGGAAAAGGAAAATTTTTTAAAAACTGCGAGTACTCTGTTATATATGTGATTTATAAACCACACTTGCAATTAATGGGTTAACTATAGTAAAGAAGGGGTAATCTAGTTACATAGTAAATGTCAAACAGAAGCTTGATTCAAGGCACGTGATCAGCAGCTGACATGTGAAAATATAATAAATATAGCAAGAATATGAGGTTTACATTATAAAACAATATTAACATACATGTATCTCAAAGTACTTGTTTTTCTATTAGAAAAATCAAAAATGTGTTGTGATGCGATAATCTGCAAATACATGACCACAAATAGGTATGCTTAGAAAAAAAACGATTATATATAAAATCATCCCGAAGTCAGCACAATATGCAATTTAGTTTTCGTCAGAACATTGAACTTATTTTCATCTTATTACACTCGCAAAAATTGTTTTGAAATATTAAATGTCATATAACTTGAAAAGTATCGTAAAAATATACTACTACCCAGAAAAACGTTAAAAAATATTCTGATATATTCATCTTCATAAGATTTTTATTTCATTCAACTTTTCTTCTCCGTTTAATAATATTTTAACTATCATTTTGTTGCCATTCTGCGTAAAATAAATTTCAAATAAACAAAAATAATACAGTGAAACTTATGTATAACAATACTGTTTGTAATGATAAATCTACCTTTAGAGATATTTTCTTGGTGCCAAATCTGGTATTAAATTTCATCAAAATTGCCCAAGCCGCCGAAATCGCCAAGCTAGTCAATAGCCGATTTGTTATATGCATTGTGGAGACTCTGCCCTGCCCTACCCTACCCTGAGGCACTGTGTTGGGGCTTATTTACCTCTCCTATACTTCAAGTGTGTTAATGAGGAACATGTTTACCGAATTTCATCGAAATCCCTTTAGCCTTTTGGAAGTGATGCTGGAACAAACATACATACATTGATTTTTATGTATATAGATAGTTATGTGGGCTCTTGCATGATAGTGCTGAAATAAAGAAATTGAAAGAATTACCAGTTGGTTAAACATCACCAGTCATATTTACTGGCTATGGTGATGAAACTTTAATGTGTTTGTCACTTTTTAAAGTCAAATACGACGAGGAGTCATAAAATATACCATGTCACAGACACCATTTAGATAAGTTAAGTCATTGATGTTGACGAGGGGGCACAAAAAAAAACATATTATGACCCTTTTGCCACTTGCCCTCGCTATTTTACTGCCATTGGCAACTCGTATTTTGTAATTATAGAGGTTTTGTACCTTTTAATCCTGCTCTGGGCAATGATGCATGTTTATACCATTTACAATCTTGCATTTTGAAAAATTAGGTTTGAATATCTTAATTACCATAAGTTATTTAGTACATTTTTGATTTGAAGTAAGCTTTTAGTAAAGGAATTTAAATTTATTGATTTTAACTAAAAACATAAGTTCAGAATAATTTTTTCCATTATTTTTTCCTGTGTTCCCTAAATTTGCTTTTAAAAATTTACAGAAACAATGCTAAATAAGTAAAAATACTGCAATGTAATATTAAAATAAATATGCATGTGTGGAGACCAGTTTTGCAGTTATCTATAAGAAAAATTTTATAGTACAGTGAAACCTCTCTGAGCGGCCACCCCTCCGTCCCAAGAAAAATTGGCTGCTCTGAAGGGTTTTCGTTACAATTACAAGATAATTGCTATAATACATAATATAAACAAGTCTGACACATATTTCTTATTTAAAATGAAGTTTGAGACTTATCTAAAGAGAAAATAGTACTTTATTTAATAATTTTTTACATTTTTTTGAAAAAAAGGATACAATTTGTGACTGTTTTAAGTTTTTACCCTTTTCGGAAAAAGCATTTTTTCAACTTCGTTTTTCAGTTTAAAAAGTAAATCTCTAACCTATACGTTTGGTAAATGGGATGGGCGAACCCACCCGGCGGCTGTTCGGAGGGGTTGGGTGGCCGTTGCTAGGGATTATTTTAACATTAGATCTATGGGCCGAAAAATCCATGCCACGAAAAATTGGCCGTTAAGAGGGGTGGCCACTATGCAGGGGTGGCCGTTCGAAGAGGTTTCACTGTATAACCAAAACTAAAATAGCACAATTGAATAGTATTTATTAGCATTATTAAAAAATTGCTTAGTAATAGAGTTCAGCCTTCTTGTTTTGTATCAGTACAAAAAAAAAAAAACATAGCCTTTTTCTTTGTCATTGTTAATACCAGATATGACACATTTCCATGGAAATGCGGATTTCAGCTTTTTCGGCATCGGATTTTATCATTCTTAATTTTTTATTATACAGTACAACGTCTCAAATCCGGACGTCCAAAATCCGGAATGATCCAAAATCCAGACCTTTTTCATTCCGAAAAAAAACAAAAAAAACAATCCTAACTTTTATCTAACAAATCGGCGCCCAGAATCAGCAGAAACTGGTCGTAACCATCTGGGGAGGGAAAGGATTTAACCACATGTACAACGATGTGATACTAACAAATCGCGGAGTTACAATACCTTCCCCCTTCCCCTCTCTAGCACGCAAAATGGACTAGTCCAGAATATAAGAAATGTTAACAAATAAGATGCGCGCGCAACTTCCTCTCCCCTTCTGGCTCGCACAGGATTTGCCCAGAACGAATGGACGCGGTTATCTTTAATTCCGAACTAGCCCTCGCGAATGTTGAGCTTCTCTTATCCGAGTTGATATATTTTGCTTGATGCACGATTCCAACATTTTATTTAGCTTTTTAATTTTTATTATTAATATTATTAAATATTTTCTGGTTTATATCTTTCATTATCAATATGCCGAAGCGTGCTTTGAGTTCTACTGTAGCCAGCGGAACAAAAAGAAACACGTGACTCTATCGATCAAGGACAAAGTCAACCTGATCAAAAAGTTGGAAAGTGGCACAGCTGTTGCAAAATTATGCGAAGAGTATGGACTAGGAAAGTCAACCATCTACGATATTAAGAAGCAAAAAAAAAGAACTTTTTGAGTTTTTTGCCGACTCGGATACACCAATGGCGATGGGTGAAAGAAAGATCATTCGCCATGCAAAAAACGATGATCATGATTGAGTGGGTCAGGCAGCGAAGAAGTGAAGGAGTCCCTTTGTCTGGGCCACTTTTAATGGAACAGGCAAAAATATTTCATAGATCAATGAACTTAACCACAGACTACAGTTACACGACAGGTTGGCTCACAAAATTCAAGAAACGTCATGGAATACGACAGCTGAAGATATGTGGGGATAAAGCGTCGGCCGATGCTGAAGCTGCAGAAGATTTTGTGAATGAATTTGTCAGCCTCGTAGAAACCGAGAAATTATCGCCAGAGCAAATCTACAATGCTGACGAAACTGGTTTGTTTTGGCGGTACGTGCCTCGCTCAACATTAGCAACTGCGGACGAAAAAGAAGCCACAGGAGTAAAAGATTCTAAAGAAAGAATCACAATTCTAGGATGTGGAAACGCCGCCGGAAGCCACAAAACGAAGCTTTTCGTTATTGGAAAATCAGCCAAGCCTAGGGCTTTTAAAAATGTAAAAGTGTTTCCGGTCATATACCGATCAAATAAGCGGGCATGGATGACGCAGCATTTGATGAATGAGTAGTTCGAAAACCATTTTGTTCCTGAAGCCCGTCGACATTTATCTGGAAACGGCTTTCCAGCTGACGCCAAGATACTTCTAATTTTGGATAACTGCACTGCCCACCTTTCTCCGGAGATTTTAGTGAAGGACAACGTGTCGGTGCTGTTTTTCCCTCCTAATTGCACATCGCTAATACAGCCAATGGACATGGGCATTCTGCGGGCATTAAAGTGCCAGTACAAATCGGAATTCCTGAAAGAAATGCTCAGCTTTCTAAACGGAGGGGAAACACTTCAAAACTTTTTGAAATCTTACAATTTGAAAACGGCAGTGTGGAATGCAGCTAAAACGTGGGACGGGATTCCAACCACGACGATGAAAAATGCTTGGCACAATTTGTGGCCGGCAACCATATTCTATGAGGACGAAGAAAACGTGGATACGGATTTCAAAGGATTTCAGATCTCAAAAGAAAAAGCTGAAATTTTTGAACTACTTGAGTACGTCAAGTCAAGAGGACAAGAAATTGCCGAAGATGGCGCCTTTGAAGTACTGCATTGCGACGATAAAGCCCCGACAGTGTGTCAGCTCACCGATGACGAAATATGCAGTATGGTGTTGATGAACTCCAACACTTCGGTATCCGATAGCGAGGAGAGCGAAGAAGAAACACAAGCGGAAGATAAAATGCCAATTGACAGCTTAGTGGAAGTGTTGAACACCGCAATAAAAGGACTTGAGCAAAGAGACTTTATTTCGGAATCGGACATAATGGCGATACATAAAATAAAAGAGAAGTTACTGAATCAAAAACCGAAACTAATGAAGCAACTCACTTTAAATGAAATGTTTTGTAAAAATTTTAAAATTAAAAAGAAATAATATTAATTATGTTTATAAATCAAAGAAAACAAGTAATAAATAAGTTTCTTAAAAATTTAAATTGAATTATGTGTTTTATGATGTTAAAATCACTTCTTAATATGGAAATGATCTAAGATCCGGAATTATCCCAAATCCGGAATTGCCAAAGTCCCGACGATTCCGGATTTGCGACGTTGTACTGTATAATAATTCTACAATATTTTTAATATCTTAAGCGGCTTTTGTATAAATTTGTTTATTTTATTGTGTGATTTATTATACTTATTTTACTTCTTGGTATTTATGTTTGGAACAATTCATTATTTCTGAAGTTCATCTTTTTTTGTTCCAAGTGTCTTGTCTGAAATACCTATTCAAGCTTACGAAAATAATTAATTTTACTGTTGAAAAGCAGTGTTCAGGCTGGTGTATTCATAGGAATTGTGAAATGAATTTTTATCAAATCAGTAATTTCAGTAAGAATGCAATCTAAATTTTAACAGCTCAGTTAATTTACAATATACCTACAATTTGGATAATTTTTAAAACACTTGAAGTTCAGTTTAAAAGTTTTTCTGTATTGATAATGGGATATGTTCAGTGGCCAATTTTATTTCTTCCATTGGAAATCTATTCTTGTTAAATAAAGTCTTAATTTGTATAATAAAATTTAAATTAAAAAATTTTTCTTTGAATATTTTTTAATAAAAGAATACCTTTCTTCCATATTGGCTGTTATACAATCACTTACTTCCTCAGACATAGAAATGAAATATATCTTTGAATAATTCTGGCAGTACTTTTGATTTCTTATTTGTAAAATGGCAGTGTTAAAATTTGCTGTATGGTCATGAATTTTTAAGACATCACTTTCATTAAAGCACTATAACTAAAAGAATGAACACAATACTGATAAATTGCTTCAAAATTATTTAGCAAGGGTAAATGACAACATTTTTAAAACTGAACCATCCTTCTAATCCAAAACATGTAAGTGTTGAAGACAGATTGATTCTTGAAGAAAGCAGTAGATCAGCATATAAAAAAAAAGCTGTATTAGTTGTATTATATCTTTGTATTGATGTGCTGTGGTGTTTTTATATATGAATACAGTTACTGATCTTCTTTAAGAAGGTATGTTCCTTCAAAATTTTCATATTGTATTGTAAAGTATAGCTGCGAATAGCAATGGAACTCCTTAACAAATATTGTTGCTCTTTTCTAACCTTGTGCTTGGAAAGAGTTCTGCAGCGTGTAACAAAGCATGGGAGAATGATGGTGCCTCTTCACTTCTTAGCTCTCCTAAGTGTGTCTGTAAGATTTTAATTCAAAACATAAAAAATGTGATAGAATGTAGATGGATTTAAATATTATATACAAAAGTGCATGACTAAATTTTATACCCAGAAGAAAAGTTGGGAGTATTGAAATTCTAGTGTGTCTATACACCAGCCCTTCCAAGGGCATAAAATTAAAACATGTTGTACAAAATTAATAGCTGGTAGTCTAGATATACCAAGAAGAGAAAAAAAAGCAAAACTGCATCTGTTGTTAACTGAAAAAGAAACAGTAAATTTTTTTTCATGAATTATACTATAAAAAAGTCTTGTTTAAATTAATGAATAATGACATAAAAATGTTTACTATTTTTCAAAAACAACGTAAAATTGTTATATATGGATTTGTTACATTGTTTATGTATCTGTTTTCAAAGTGAATTTATTTTGAAATGCATGATTTCAATTTGTGCACTATTTTCAGTGAACCAAGCTAATGTGTAAATTGGGTGTTAAGTGTAATTAATAAATTTGAAAAGTAATTAGAAAATGTTTTTTAAATGTAATTTTAAAGTTATTTATTTGAAAACTAAACAATCATTACTTGGTTTGTTCTTAATATGGATAATGTTTGAAACTTTCTAATTAGATACTAATATTCACAATTTTTCTTTTTTCTTTGAAAGGGTTACTAATTTTCGCTTTGAGATTGTGTAAGTTGAAAATATTAACAACAGACATTAAAACACCTGTAAAGGAGTTTTAATGCTTGTTGGTCTGTTTCTTGTTACCTGTTTCTTTCTTGTAATACAGTTTAATTAACAAGATCATTAATATTTTTATTGTTAATAGCTCTGTAAATATTTTTCATTTAAAACCATAAACTAATATTTTAACCATTCAATTTGATTTTTTAGCCTAAGTAATTCTTCTGTAGCTTTTCCCAAACAATTTATATGTAAGAAATTGTACGTTTATAATTTTTAGAGATCATAACTATGTTACAGGTTGTTATTGATGAAAACATTGTAGTGCCTCCATTAACGAGACTGCAGTCTGAAGTTTTCATAGATGAAGACAGTTTTGGAGAAGATGACTTCGATGATGATCATAAATCGGATCAGGATAAAAGTAGGCTTAATGCATTTTTTTCTCTTTAAAAATTGTTTAAATATTTGATAAAATAAATGTTTAGTTTATTTACATTAACATCTTTTTTGAAACTGCGCGAGGGCTGTTTTGGGACAAACCTTGAAATTTGGAACTGTGGTCAGATGATGAGAATGACATCTGAGCCCCACTTCTCTCTCTAATCTTCCACACCACGCCAGCAGGAGGACATTTGGCCCTAATTGATTTAACACGAAACGGGCCTGTGTACACACAATTTTTCTTTCTTAGAATTGGGTGTCCAACCCACAGTTATCTATTGTGAAGTGAAGATGGTCTGTTTGATAAAGTAGAAATTTTCAAGAAATGTTCTTTGTGGCAAAAAACAATGAAAGAGTGCTATTAAAAAACTTTTGTTCAAAATACGTAAAAAAATAAACTTGTACAAAACAAAATTTATGCCTTTCTTATTAAAGAAAAGAAAAGAAAATATGAAACAACTTGTTGCATCCAGAAAGGAAATAATTTTATTTTGAGTTGCACATAATTTTATTTCTTATAAAATTGAATTGGAGATGTATTTCGTACTTTATCGGTTTGTCATTTGGCATTTTATAGAATACCTGGGAAATGTGTGAAATATTAATCATACATTGCTGGCCAGTTTTCGGCATTCTATAAATACCTAGGTATTTGAATACCGTATTTCAAACTTTGACGGTAACATATACAAATTAGCTTACATAGCATTAAAATAAACTTTTACAAATCAACTGTACGCATCTACTTGACATTAACACTGCTGCAGTGTAATTCATTCCTCTTTTTTTAGCATGTGACCTCAATGTGGTAGGGAAGAAAGGTCACGGTTACATATGCAAAGTTTCTGTGGAGAGTGATGAAGAGGAAGAAGGTGTAATTGAAGATGTTTGGGGTAAGCCTACCGATGAAAGCATTGAAGATGACGATGATGAATCGGAGAGTTTGAGCTCCGAGATTCTCAATCCTGGTGAGGCAGTTAGTGATGAAAGTGAAGGTGGAGGCTATGACGATGAAACTAATCGTAAGTAGCTTGTTTCCTCTGCCTAAAAATAGAATTTTGTGTAGAAAACTTTTCTTTTGTGCTCCTCTTCTTCCTTAAAACCTTGAATTTAGTGACTATCCCAATATAAAATATCCTTTGCATATGAAATGTTGTCCTGTCTTCCACCTTTTGTGAAAAGTTAAAATTTCATTGGATAGAAATAAATGAACAAATTTCAAATATTTGCATGAATTCTAATGTATGTTTATTGTTTTTAATTATAGAATTTTACAATGAAGTTCTGGAAAGTCTTCAAAGAGGAATTGAAGAGAAAGTAAATAGTGAAAATACAATTCTTGAAATAAATGCTTCCAAGTAAGTGGATATTCATGGTCTTTCCTTGACTGAGAGTAAAAAACATTTAATTGCAAATGATTTTCACTAAGAGATTGTTCTCTAATATTTAACAATGAGAATTTTTACACCTGAGAAGTACGTATCAAAATGCTTTTGCTTTAGTAAAAATAAATTTTTGAAGAATTAATTTTGATATTTTATGTCACATTAATACAATATTTGCTGTTATTTAGATCGAATGCACACAGTCACTTCATTATTTCTTTTCTTTTTTTTCAATTGTTGATTTAAAGATTCAGAAAATTATTATACATGTTTTGTTATTGGGCAGTATATCATTTTTGTTAAACACAAAACAGGCAATTGCTTTCATCAAAAAATTTAAACAAATATATGCCTTTTTGGACATTTTATTAACTTAGCAAGTATGATTGTAAGTTTAAAACTTTTTGTAGTATAATGATTATTTCGTACAAGTTGTCAATATACTTGTTCATCTATTTTATCCATCAATTGCCCAGTATTGTGTTTTATGCACATAATCATTTTTTCTATATTTTTTAAAGATTAATTATTAATATAATTTTGTCAGTAAAATATTTTTCCTGATTTTGTAAATTTTTATTGCAAAAAAATAGTTATTTAAAAAGTTTTACTCAATGCATTTATTCTGTTATGCTGCTTTTATCTTAATATAAATGAAAGTCATGTGTATGTGAATATGATCCATACCTCCTCGTAAACCATTGCACTGAATTCAACCAAATTTTGTGCACTTATTATTTAAGACAAGAGGAAGATACCTGTCAACTTTTCAGAGTGCAAAAGTTAATTAAACAGTCAGTTAATTTAAAGTTAACCAAAACCGTTTTTCCTCAGTAAGTTTGGGGCACATTATCCCTATAAAACGTTTTTATATCATTTTAAAGTTCAAAATTTTACCTTTTCAATGATACGAACTTTACATCTGTGACATTTTCCCTTCAATTTTTATTAATTTTTCAAAATTTAATAAATAATTGATTACATGCAGACGATTTTGCAATAACGCATATTTATAGCTACACCGTTGCTAGGCAACGGTTAGACTTTGAACTAATTTACCTTTTTTCTGAAATTTTTGTTTATTTTTATATATATATTTTATATCAGAAGAGAAAGATCACCATCTTTTAATAGCCCCAAAGCTAATTAAAATTTCAGTTAATTAGACATTAAGCAAGATTTTGGAATTTTCCATGATATTTTTTGAAAATGTCTTCTCACAAAAACTATTTTTACACCATATTAAAAGTTTAAAAAATTAGATTTTCATGACACAAGTTTCATTTCCGTTCAATTCATTGCCTTCATTTTAATAATTTTACAAAAATTAAATTGTGTATAAAATTCACATTTTGTAACACTTTTTTTTATTGGTGAAGAACAAGAATACACAAGAAGAACTATTGCTAGATCACATTTAGTAGAATTCTAGACTAAATTTATTATTTTTTTTATTGATATTTATTTTAACTCTTCTCTTAATGAAAACTTTACTACCTAATTAATTGTCCCCAAACATCCGTTAAAATTTTTCTTATACAGCAAGATTTATGAACAAAATTTAAAGTCCCTATACAATAAATATTGGAGGAAATTAGCTATTGGTGGTTTTAAAAAATCATCTGGTTCAATTGATATTCTAATTTTAATTAAAAAATGTTTCAGATGATAACAGAATTTTGGGTATTATAATTTTCTATACAAAAGTAGCTTTGACATCAAAAATATTAGACATGAAAGTATTTTAATCCTGAGCATTGCCGGGTATAACAGGGTTCGTACGCGTCCTTACAAGTCCTTAAAAGTCCTTACTTTTACATTTAGTCCTTAAAAGTCCTTACAAATCCTTATTTTTATGCCCCATTTTTAAAAAGTCCTTGAAAGTCCTTACTTTTTATTCTGCCATTATTACAAAATTTAAAATTTCACCGATTATCGTTATTCTAATTCCTCCTTCTCGGCGGCTCTAATCCAGGGTGCGTAGCGTCATCAAAAGTGCTTAAAAAGTGCTTAAATTTGAAAACCATTTTTAAGCACCTTAAAAGTGCTTAATTTTGAAAAAACGGTCCTTTAAGAGTGCTTAATTTTCTCGAGAAGTGCAAAGAAAGCAGTCTTCTTTTTTTTGTTTTGTTCCCCCAGACGTTGAATACGACATCGAAAGCATAGTCATAAAGCTTTGTTTACTGTATGTATCTAGAAGGAAAACCGACGAAAGGGAAGGAATCCTGGATGAGATAGATCCAGGGGTGTCAAAACATGTTAAGATAATGCTTATAGTCTAGTCAACGGAGGCCCAAAATGGGGATGGAAAAAAACATTAAATCATATTTTGAAAATTGGTACACATGTTCGTGAGGGACTCTCCTAATGATCATACTAAAAGTCCCTGGTCCTGGGGGAGAGAATTTCGCTCTACCGTATTGGATTTCGACCCCCTTCTTCAGTTTTTCTTGAATATCTCGAAAACTCTTTAGTTTTCAAATTACAATTGATTCAACAAATTAAAGAGCTTGAAATTACTTATGAATGCATGCTTATATTTTTCTTCTAGCTTGTATAGTTTCTGAGATAATGGGTCTCAAAGTTTGCCGTCATCTTGGATTTCATCCCCCTTTTTTAATTTTTCTTGAATATCTCGAAAACTATTCAATTTTCAAATCCTATTTGCTTTAAAAAAATTAAAGAGCGTACAATTACCTACATTTGCATGCTTTTATTTTTCTTCTAGTTTTAATATTTTTTGAGATAACTTGTCTCAAAGTGGATGGATTTGTTACAAAATCTTAGTTGATAGTACATTCAACGAAGGGTTGTGAAAAAAAACCCCATTAAATCTTATAATTTTGAAAATTGGTACCCATGTTTGTGAGGAGCTTTTTTTGAACATACTAAAAGTCCCCGGTCCTGGGGGTGCGGCTCGCACCGCCATCTTGGATTTCATCCCCCCTTTCTTTAAAGTTTTTCTTTAATATATCGAAAACTATTCAGTTTTAAAATTACAATTGGTTTAACAAATTAAAGAGCGTGAAATTCCCTACGAATACATGCATTTATTATTCTTCTACCTATAATAGTTTCAGAGATATTGGATCTCAAAGTTTGCCGCCATCTTCAATTTTATCCCCCTTTTTTTGTCTTTTTTTGAATTTCTCAAAAACTATTCAATTTTCAATTACATGTAATACAACAAATTAATGATCGTAAAATTCCCTACAAATACATGCTTTTAATTTTCTTTTAGTTTTAATAGTTTCCGAGATATTTAAGAAAAACTTTAAAAGGGGGAATGAAACCCAAAGATGGTAGCAAACTTTGAAGTCCGTTATCTCAGCAACTATTAAAACTAGAACAAAAATAAAAGCACTATTTTGTAGGGAATTTAACGTTCTTTAATTTGTTGTATCACGTGTGATTTGAAAACTAAATAATTTTCCATAAGCTAGAAGAAAAATAAAAGCATATTTTTGTAGGGAATTTTACTCTCTTTAATTCGTTAAATCACTCAGGGCCAAGGTCTTTTTTAAGTTCATCAGAAGACCGTCACGAACATGTGTACCAATTTTCAAAACTATATGATTTTTTTTTCAAACTCTTCATTGACTGGACTATTAATGAACTTTTTTTATGCTCCCTCTTACTTCAACAATGGGTAGCGTTGTATATTGAAATACTGGAATAATTTTCCCAAAGGGGCAAATTAACTGGTAATTTGTTAATTTAAAAAAATGTTGAAAAGGGTAACAGATTTTTATTGTTAATCTTATGAAAGTTGATTTAATTTTTGATAATGACAATTTGCATTATCATTCTTAATTTTTTTGTAAAATCAGAAATACATCCTTTATTTTACAATAGAAGACATTGTGCAAATACAGAAATAAATATTAAAATTTTTAAAAAATATATTTTTAAATTTTCAATAAAAACTATGCATTATTATAAAACAGAAATCATCATATGCTTAGAAAATACGTGTGTCGACGTATGCATGCACGTACAAAGGTGCTTAATTTTTTTGGTTAAGGTGCTTAAAAAGTCCTTAAAAGTGCTTAATTTTTGCATCAATTTCTCACTACGCACCCTGTAATCTCGGTCGACGTGGCTGTCGCGGAATGGGGTGGGGGTGGGTGGACGACACTGCTGGCGTTCTACGAATCCATATCCATCGCATACACTTTGGGAAATAAGGGAGGAGTTATAGATGGCCTTTATTGGTCCATGGTTCCATAGGAATGATTGTCAAAAGTGCTGTTACCATTTTTAGAACAGTATCAAAGTCATAAACCTTTACTTCCATTTTTTGCCAGTGATGTTTTTAAAACTTGTTAATGATTGCATTCAACATTTCAAAATTTTGAAACCAGAGAATGAAGGAATTGAGAAACCTGAGACTTTATGTAAATTCAACTTCAGTGACCCAAACTTGTATAATGATAAAAGTTAAGTGTATTTAGGATTTGCTGCAGAGCAACTAATAAAAGATAAAAAATAAGAAATTAGCAGACGAGGATGTTTTCACACTCAGACAGGATAGTCGGAAAAACATCATAACAATGATAAAACATTTCATGCAGAAATGTCCTGTGAATTACGCATTAGTAAGACCTGCAATTTGCATTGATCCACGAGTAATGGCTGGATATCCCGAAAAAGCACAGGAAAAAATGAAAAAGGTATTGATTGTATTGTCGCAAAATAAACGTATTTTGGGAAAAGATTGCGACGAAATTTTGTTACTCTATGCAGATTTTCTGTTAAATATTGTAAAGCCAAATTCATTTGAATTTACTTCTTTCAATCCAAAGAGTGATTCCCTTGATAATTTTTTACAAACTTATTTTAGCAATAATCATTATGAATCAGCTTGGAAGATTATCAAAATCGTATTAATACTGTCACATGGACAATGAGGTTTTTCGGTGAACAAGGCCCTGGAAATAGGAAATTTAAAAGATGCTTCATATATTTTCCAGCGTGTAAATCATGAATTTATTAAGCTGTCTGGGGCTATTTATGACTTAAAAAATACTAAAGAAATGAGGAAGGCTGCCACCTCAGCTAGAGCAAAATACATACAGTATTTAGAAAGTGAAAGATCCAAAGAAAAGACTGAAACAAAACAACTGAAACGAAAAGCTCTAGAGGAGGAAATAGATTTTTTTAAAACAAAAGAAAATGTTCCTCCAAACAGACATGCACCAAACAAATGAGAAAGTAAATGATTTAGTTAATGAGGCTGAAAAGTCAAAGGACATAAATTTATTTATTCAATCGCATGAGCTAAGAAAAACAATTTTTGAAAAAAAACTAAAATAAATACCTTGGATGTAAAATTGAATGAAAAAAGTTTGGAATTAAAAGATATTTAATTTGATTACCAGTTTCATGGGGTTTTATTTTCATCAATTTATTAACTCATATTTTTAGGAGTTTTGTTGTGTTAAATTTGTAATGTATCTTCTATGTTTTATATTATAATTTATCATCTAATAGGTTGAATTTGCAAAAATGAGACATTTTATTTAAAAGTGCGTGCGACTATTCGTTAAGTTTATTCAATTTAGAGGTCCTTATTTTTTGGTTTTTTTAGTCCTTAAAAGTCCTTGATTTTCTTTTAAGGAAATGTGTACGAACCCTGTATAATAGCTAGTATTTTATAAATGTTATTATTTCTGATTAATGTTTAAATTGTGCAAAAAGTTACATCAAATAAAAATTATGCAAATTTGTGTGAAAGAAATTAAAATATTGTTTTTTCTCTCCCATCTGTATCAATGAAGGTAATTTATTTGCTTTGTTCTATTTCAGACATGCCTACAATATCACTATTAAGGAAGTCAACACCTTATTACTTAAGGCACTATTGAAATTACCCTTAGAAAGTGGACAAGTTTCTACTCCACAGCAGTATTTGTCATCTATTAAACCATCGCTGCAGTTTTTCCACCCACTAGTTTCGAAATACATTAGAAGTGCAGAATCCCAGTTGGATTGCCTTTCATCTATAGAGGTAGCTTGTTCACTTATTATTAGATATTTATGTAGTGGTTGTTTCACACCCTTGTGGGTTGAAGATGTAATTTTCTCATGTCTGTGCAAACAACAGGAAAATATTCTATCTTCATTTTTGAGTTATTTATAGCCAATTTATTTAGAAGTTTATATATGCAGGTCCATATTTTCTTTTATTTAACCTCAAGTGTTACCTTATGTATTTTCATATATTTCTTTAAATATACATTATCTAACTCTTAAAATACGAGGGTAAGTCATTAAGTAAGTCACAAAAGATAAGAAAAAAATAATTTACCATGATAATCACTTGGAAACAATTTTACTTTTCAACATAATCTCCGCTAGTGTTGGTGTACTTATTGCATTGTTTTATCAGCGCCCCAATTCCAGCTGCATAAAGTTCTTTGGGTTGCTGTCTCATCCACAGTAGGACTTCATGTTGAACGTTGTCATCATCTGTCAAAGTTTTTGCCTCCAAGATGTTGTTTTAGTAGGTCAAAAAGATTAAAAGTCTGGTTGCTCAGTGCTACAGCCTTCACCTTACAGCCCAGACTTAGCCCCTAGTAATTTTCATCTGTTTGGTCCACTAAAACAACATCTTGGAGGCAAACACTTTGCAGATGATGACGACATGACACAAAGTCCTACTCTGGATGAGACAGCAACCCAAAGAATTTTATGCAGCTGGAATTGGGGCACTGATAAAACGATGGGATAAGTGCATCAACATTGGTGGAGATTATGTTGAAAAATAAAATTGTTTCCAAGTGATTATCATAGTAATTTATTTTTTTCTTATCTTTTGTGACTTACTTAATGACTTACCCTCGTAGGTTTTTACATGATTGAACAAATGCCATCTCTTTAAAACTATTCAAAATATTGAGTAAAGTTCCTTGGATGGACTTAAATTCCTTAAGACGTGGATTATTTTGATTGAAAAAATTATTTTAATTTTGCTAAATTATCATGAAGGTATTTATTTTAATGACTGAAGTGATTGTCATTAAAAAATTATTCTTGCTTTCTACTTGGTATGTTCTTAAAAATTATGAGCCATTAAGAATTAAATAATAATTCACTACTAACAGGATTTTAAAGCAAACAAGCAAACAAAAAAAAACACCAAGATGCAGTGCATAGGAGGATACATGAAATATCTCCCAGTTGCCATGATCAAAGCAATCATTTTATTCAAGTAATGTATACTTAAAAATCAGCTTTATCTTTGATGACCTCTTTTTAGGGTATACAGAAATTTTCAAATATATGAATCAACACTTTGTTTACAGTTGAGGGAAGACACTCAATATAACTATATAAAAATAATCCCTAGTAATCTATCCATGTAATCCACTTGTACAATTTTGATTATGTAAAAACAAATTACTTGATTATAGTCAATGTTTTTGCTTTGTGCATGCATTAAAGAACTTACTGGTCATGAATTTCCATTTTGAATTTTAAAAAAATTATCTTTTGAGCCAGAACAAAGTTTCTGCTTTCCTGAAAAAAAGGGGGAAAAAATCTATGAAAGGGTATCAAGTTGCACAGAAATGTGAGGTATTTCTTTTATTCGTTAACCCTTTCTGGCGCGGGTCATTAAAATTTTTGAAATACAGTGAAACCTCTTCGAACGGCCACCCCTATATAGCGGCCACCCCTCTTAACGGCCAATTTTTCGTGGCACGGATTTTTCGGCCCATAGACCTAATGTTAAAATAACCCCTAGCAACGGCCACCCAACCCCTCTGAACGGCCGCCGGGTGGGTTCACCCATCCCATTTTTCCGGAAAATCTACTCACTTCATGTTTCTAATTTTGAGCCGAAAGGCTGAAGGTTAGGTTAAGGGAGGTCGTTGGTTCATTTGTACGTCTTGCTTCCTAATGGCTGTTAGCGGATTCCGATAATTTTGGAGCAAAAATGCCATCCACGCTTGTTTCATTAGTTCGTCAGCGATCTGAGTTACAAAAATGTCGAAGCGCGTTTTCCCAAATCTCGAGCAGCGCATTGAAGTTCTACGTCAATATGAGAACGGCAAATCCGCGAGAAAGTCATCTGAATTGGGGGTACCAGAATAGAGCCGTTGTTTAACTGCGGAAGAACGCAAATCAACAAAGCTATTAAAGCAAAGGATCTGATTTTGAAAGAGTACGAAGACCTCAAATTTCGTGGTGTCAAACGGATGAGACACAAAAAGTATGTCGACATAAACGAGGCTGTTCTGGAATGGTTTAAAACTGTTTGGGCGAAGAAAATTCCTGTCAGTGGACCTAGATTCAACACAAGGCAAAAGAACTTGCGGATCCTCTGGGAATTGAAAATTTTTCCGTCAGCAATTTGTGGCTGGACAGATTTCGAATACGGAATAACATCACCTGTCGATCACTGTGTGGCGAAGCGGCCGATGTCGACCCCAGCTCTTGTGAAGGTTGTCATTAGGGTCTTCCACTGGTTTTGGCTGGATATGATGACAAGGGCATATTCAACATGGACGAGAAGACACTCTTTTTTCGCGCTTTGCCCAATAAGATGATTCAAAAATCCGAAGAAGCCAGAGGCGAAAACATTCCGAATGAGAGGCTTATCATTAGTTTAATCAAATCTAAAATTAATGTGAGTTTGATTTAAATAAAGTAACCAGTATGTTGTGTGTATGTAAACGTTTTTACAAATGGATTTTTGTGCCTTTCAAGCGCTAATTCCTTCTCTGACGAGGAATTTTCTGATACGGTTTGTAATCGTCAGCAAGATAAATTTCAACTCAAGCGACGTCGAGAAAAATAGATGAAGACATCGGAAATTTCGACGCAATGACAAACGAATCGGTTAGAGATTTACTTTTTAAACTGAAAAATGAATTTGAAAAAAATGGTTGTTTCTGAGAAGAAGAAAAACTTAAAACAGTCACAAATTGTATCTTTTTTTCAAAAAATATAAAAAATCATTAAATAAAGTACTATTTTCTCTTTAGATAAGTCTGAAACCTCATTTTAAATAAGAAATATGTGTCAGACTTGTTTATATTATGTATTGTGGCAATTATCTTGTGATTGTAGCGAAAACCCTTCAGAGCGGCCACCCCCTCTGAGCGGCCAAATTTTCTCGGAACGGAGGGGTGGCCGCTCAGAGAGGTTTCACTGTATAACGAAAAAACACGATGAATGTGATAAATCGGTTATCTAGACATAGATTTTACAGTCAAAAAAATTTTTAACTTACCTCCTTCCGCGGGGGGTGGTGTCCTCGTTTGAGGACACCGCCCATCTAGAGCAATCTCTGCATAAGAAAATCTCCAGAGATAATTGCATAAATTCCTTATGACATTAGCAGTAATTATGGATATTTTAGGTTATAAACATTTTTATTCATATTGTAAGTAATTTAAATCATATAAAATATTAAAAATACGAAATCTTGTATATCTACAACAAAAATTCAAAATTAAACCCAATATATAAAACAATGAAAAATAAGAACCATTCCAATTTAATACAAATATTATCTAAAAATTAAACATGGGTGTTCTTTCTCCTGAATCCGAAGATAAATGAACAAAACTCTCCTCGAAAACAGAATCACCATCGCACGCTTCTCTGCAAAGTATCAATCTGCACCTTTCAAACATGGAAGTGAGACGAAATAGCAAACGTCCTAGACGGGCGGTGTCCCCAAATGATGACATCTTCGGATCAGCCATTTTGATACGTTCATAAATTAATTTGAAGCTTGTACAAAAATATGAATTAAAACCTCAAGGATATTGTAGGAAAATGGGTGGTTGACTTTGTTAAAATTGCAATTTATAAGAACTCCAAAAAATTCCTCAAATTTAGGCTAGAAATTTGGGTTTTTTCAACATAAAATTAATGCCACAAAGCAATCGAAAATCGTTCGTGCTGCCATCTATTTTTCTAAAAGGGAACCAATTGCTCATTTACCAGCAATTTTTCAGCTTTGAAAGGAGAAAGGATTTTTTATAGAAAATTTTAAAATTGGTGTCCTCTTTTGCGACCACCGCGCCGGAAAGGGTTAAACTTATCTTGGGACTAACAGAAATATTAATTATTATCTTAAACAATTAAATATTAATTGTTCATTGAAACACTGACCAGAATCTTGTTCTAGTTTCTTGATCTCAATAATTTTCATTTTGCTTTCTCTAAATAGAACAGAAAGTGGGGGTTGTATGGGAAGAGGGTGTGGACAAAACCTATGAAGAATTGAAAAATATCTTTATTTTTAAATCCTACGCATGTTTTGTTATGCATCAGGTTCTTTCATTTAAATTAGTTGATGTACAATAGTATGGTATTTGAAATTTATTTTTTACACACTTTTTTTAAACTAACAACGGTGTAGTAACAATCTTTCAAACATTTGTAAAACACCATTAAGGAATTTATGGGCACATGACTTCATCTTCAATGGCCAACATTTGCAAACAACATACTTTTGTTTGTTTAATAATGAATTGGAAAAATTTTAAATGTTTTGTGTGAAGCTTTTATAAATGAAGTTTAAAATTCTTGCAACTATTCCTAAATCACAATTAAAATTTCTAAAATTAATTAGCTTTGAAGTTTAAAGTGATTGAAAAAATATATTTAGAATCCCCTTGGAATTTTTAGATAACTTGTATAAATGGATTATTTTTCAGAGTATTTGAGTAATTGCTATAATGGTTAGTTTTTTTATTTTAATTTTTATACAAATTCAGTGTGAAAGTTATTTATCATAACTGTCTGAATCTGTGGAAATTATATTTAAAATGTAAGACATATTTCAGATTTAAAAGGCACATTTGTTATTTTTTGTATTAAGCATTTTAGACTGGGTTGTTTATCCTTAATGATTTTCATTAATGAAACTTTTTACCATGTTTGCAGGACTTTATGAAAAGTAATGAAGACATATCCCCAGCCTTGATAAAAGTTATTCACTTTTGGTATGATAAAGAACTGCTGAAAGAATCTGTGATAATCAAATGGTTTAAAGATCTTTCTCCAGAAAGTGACAAAGTCAGAAAACAGGTAAGTTTTTTGTCCTCATTTGAATGAAAGCAACATTTATTTTTTAATTATAATTATTCTTTTGCTAAAGTTGATATCACTCCATTCTGTCAAACATTCTATTTCAATATCATTTTATGTAAAATTATGTTCTGTCATAAGACATTTTCATGACAGGATTTTAAGATTGATACAAATTTTCCCCAGCCACAGCATTTTAAAAACATTCATGACAATAGCTGTGACTGACTCTGGATCATCAATTCAAGTTGTCTTTGAACTTCTATTGTGTTTTGTACAAGTTGTAATGAACTTCCCTGTATATTTTAAACATTTCACATGTTTATAAAGCCTCTCTAGCTTGGCACTTCTGTTTCAGTTACTGACATTCAGTAATGTGTATGTTTCATTGTGTTATTAAAATTTTGCTTTTATTTTTAGGCAACAACTTTTATTACTTGGCTCCAAACGGCAGATGAAGAATCATCTGAAGAAGAAGAATCTTCCGAGGATTAAAATATTTGAAGCTCGATACAAAAAATAAATTTTGTAATTTAAATGCTTGTACAAATAAATTTTTTTATTTACGCTCAAATGTCAATTTAATGAATATACATAACACTGCAATTTTCTCTCCGAAACAGGTATGGGCTACAGATGCTAGATCCCATAATATATTAATGAGGAAATAATAAATAAAACTGGTTTATTTGTTCATGGTGGAAAAGCCACTATTGGATGTCAGAATAAAGGAAAGGGTAATCCATAAACATAATGCCAATTTGATGAATTAATCAGTATTGTAGCTAGAGGATGTTTGATACATCCTGATGAGAATTATTGGTGCAAAGGATAATAATACTGCCGCTTGCAAGAATTTGAACAATCAAGTTAGATAATTTAATAACTCATACAAATGAATAAGAATAAATATTAAACTTTTCAGTTTCTCTTGATGGGAAAGATTTATCTATTTCCATGTAACATTTTATTTTCTAAATAAAAACCATTCTACAGAAGCTAATTTATTATTGTTTCTAGACGACAATATGATACTGCTTACTTCATTTTAACTTGGCCACGTTTTGATTGCATTGAAATATCAATGTTACCTTGTAATTTATTACGCTCTTATACCATTAGTTTACTTCATTTGTTTCTGAATACATTTGTTAATAATTATTACTTACTTTACAATCATCATTTAACTATTTTCATAGACCGTATTTAATCTTCTTATGAAAGATGCAATGAAATATTCTTGTGATTTAACCATCCAAGTTATGTGTTTTTAACATGTTTATATACCTTTGTTAAAGTTTAAAACATTTTTTGATTACATATCAAAAAGTGTGGTTTAATTACTACAAAAAATCGTTTCTAAGAACTTAAATTGTAAACTGTTGTTAATTTGACGAGTTATATAATCTAATCGACTAAATACTCGTCTTTTCAAATGTATTCAAAACTTTTTCAGCTTTTGTAAGAGAACTCTTTAAAGCAACATGTCTTAGAATTATTTGTTTCTTTTATGGAATAAAAAAAACCACATAATTTTGTCTATCTGTAATCTAAATATATTGTGAAAGACCTTGCACTGATTGCTTTTCATTATTTTGTAATAGATTTATTGACTAAAATTAACACATAAACATTTGAATAAATAACAATAAAACCATCTGAAATATGAAAACAAAGAAAAGCATGACTTTAATATAAACAAACTCTCGGGGTTTTTGATAAAAATTTCCTTAGATACAACAAACGAAAATTTAAAAAATTACATAAATCTTATCTTTTTTATCTCTTATCTTTTTCATGCTCAGTTGACATTGAAAAATATTCTTTTAACACAATTTGTACATAGAAATTATAGCAAAATATAAATCAAGTTGCTATAAAAATTTTATTTAGTCACATTTCATAGTCTGAGTACTCAAAATATCACATTTTAATGGTTATATAATATGGATGTTAGAGCATCCATGTCGATGCAGATCAAATTGTTCAACCAAGGATGATGCAAACTCGCACAACATTTGTGTTTTAATACAGTAAAAGCTTAACTAACCTGCATGCTCGGGAAATGCCGATTTCCAGATACCTGAAAAGTCCAGATAGTTGAGTGTGACGGGAAAAATGGGGTGGGTGTAGATTGTGGTCTTTTTTTTTACCGACTCTGTCCTTTTACCTTTTTTTTTTGGTTGTTAGGTCTCATTTTTCAAGAGAAAGTCGAGGGACCTTTTAATTTAGTCCCCCCCCCCCATAAAACAAGTCTGTACATCACTGTACTATATATTTCTTTTTTTCCCTTCTACGCCCCTCCGTGCAGAACCGACATTGCATTCCAGAAATAAATTGTCTGCGTAAATGGAACGGCACAGGCGTGTTAAATTTTGGTGCATGGAAGTAAAATTTTTAGAAAAACTAATTTTCTAATTTTTCTGGTTAGTTGAGCTTTCCGGATACTTGAATGCTGGATAATCGAGAATTTACTGTATTCATATACTTGATACATGAACAATCTTTAATAACATTTATTTATAAGTTTACTGTATAATTTGCTTCATCATTAGATTTTTATTCATCCATATATAAAAAAATTAAATTCATATTTAAATAAATATGAATAAAAAACTTTAATGATTCTTTATTAATTTATTATTTTTTATGAATTGTTGTAGCCCCCAAACAGAAAAAATTATCTATACTGAATTTTTTTCTATGCAGCTGAAAAAATTGCAATTTTTGACACTTCTTTACTGGTAGGTAACATCCTGTTTTAGACTTATGCTGAAACCATAAAGCTTATTCTTTCTCAAGCTATTTATTAATAATGACCTCGAAGATCAAAATGACAATGTAATATAACAATAAAAAACATACTTAAAACAAATGTAAAAAACTAGCAGAGTGCAGATGTTATATTACACAAAATTTAATACTTCTGATGACAAGTTTAACTATTCTTAATTTACTGAGTTTTCAAGTGAAACTACAGGAAGCAAGGTGGTATATATATCAAAGTTGAAAAAATTTTAAACTGTCTATTTTATTAAGAAAATGAGAAAAAAAATGTAATTTCCAAATACACAATCTGAGAACTGAAGAATATTTTTTTAGTATGAAATTTCTGAAAGCTGCAAGTATATTGATTTTATTAAAAATATCGCTCCCTGGCAACCCCAGAAATGTATTATAATAATTTAGATAGAGAACCCCATACAAAAAAAGCATTTTAAACTTTTTTTTTAAAAAAGTATCTTCTTAGAGAAAGAAAATATCTGTATAATAAGATTAAAAAAAAAAAAAAATCAATTTCATAAACTAGAGATATATCTCGGCTTTCTTTTCAAATGGCCATTTTGAAGAACATATTTCCCAGCCCCAAATTCTCTGTGAACTGTTTGCAATTTGTAATCATTCTAATATTGCCTCATGATAAAGAAGTTGCTTGATTAACTAAAATCAAACAATTAAAAATTATATTACAATATCAAATAAATCTACAATGGTAAAATCTTTTATCGAAAGGAGGAGAAACCTGTCACCTCCTGTATAGTTTTTTCCTTCTCACTAGATTCCATTTTTTGGTAATTCGAAAATTCTAAAGTAAAAGAGCAGGTACCCGAAGTTAAAGCTCGAAGTTGAGTGGAATATCCTCTTAATTCCGAGAGTGGAGTAAGAGCTTGTATTATTTCCACATCATCACGCAGTTCCATGTTTAGGATTTGGCTACGTTTCTGCGATAAATTATTTAAAACTCTACCAGCATACCCTTTATTGACGGCAATGGAAAGCTTCATGATTGGTTCTAAAAGACACATTTCTGACTTTCGAAAGGCAGCCATGACACACTGAGAGGCAGCTGCAGCTAACATAGTTAATGAAGTACCTTTCCCTACTTCAAGCCAAAGTAAATCGATTCCAACATTGATGACAGGGAAACTTAGAAGTGGCCCATTGTCTAAAGCACTTTTTACACCTTCATTGATAGCTTTTAAGTAATCAGATCGTATTTTCCCCAAATCATTGTCTTTAGTTACTATCACATTGACATGTTTTAAGAGCGACTGCTGAGGGTAAAGTTTCATTGTGATTTTGACGAAATGTTTGGATCCACTAATAGTTCTATCGAGAACATGAGTATGTTCGGCAGTTTTCCCAAGAGTTTCTCTATATGCTACCTGCAGAGGCCCTAAATATGCATTGATGCCATACTCAACACGAATTCTTTCTTTAATAACATCAATGTGTAATTCGCCCATTCCCATTATAATGGTTTGTCCAATCGCTTCGTCAAATTCGACCTGAAAAGTCGGGTCTTCGCGTTGCAAACACTGCAAAGCAAACTCTAAGCGTTTCTGAAATCCGACAGAAGGAGGTTCAATAGTGCAAAAGAAAACAGGATCTGGGACCTGAATCAAAGGCCCTAATGCGTCACTTTGCTTTTGAAAAACTTTTGATGCAGCAGAACCTGAAGAAAACAGTAAATCTCCAGTGACAACTTCTTTGAAACCTGTTGCTACGACAATATTTCCTGCAGAAGCTGATGGAACTTCTTTGAAATCATCTGCTAATGGCACCATGAGTTTCACTATTTTTTCGGAGCTCCCCCGATTTTTATTGTAAATGCGTTGACCACTTTTTAATGAGCCAGAATAGAGTCTTAAAAATATCAAAGGTTCTTTATTTTTGTTGTGAATAATTTTAAAGGTTAAAGCACACAATTCATCTGAATCAATATTTGCAATATCATAGTTTCTTTCACATGGACTTGGAAGATAATCAACAACAGCATCCATCAGCAACTGGACAGCAATATTTTTATAAGAACTCCCACAAAACACAGGAACGGCCCTCCTTCTCAGAGTAATGCGTCTTAAGGCACTTTGAAAATCTGCAACAGTTAAGGATTCGATACCTTCTGTCAAATACTTATCTGCTAATACATCATCTAAATCAGCAATATTTTCAATGATTTTTGCTCTTTCTTCCAAGATAAATTTAAAGTAAGTATCTTCCTGATTACAAGGTAGATTCTGGGATAGAAAATTCGTCCCATCCTTTGCAGTACCTTTTCTGTCCCACATATGTTTTGTCATAAGAAGTGGCTCAACAACACCTTCAAATTCCTTACCTTTTCCAACAGGTACATGCAGCATGAGTGGTTTTACTTTCAGCTTTTTTTCTATAGACAACAAGCACATATCTGTATCTGCAGCAGGTTTATCCAACTTATTTAAATATATTATGCTTGGAACACCATATCGATTTGCTTGTTCCCATACTTTCAGTGTCTGAACTTCTACACCAGCTGACGCATCCAATATGACAACAGCTCCATCCAGAACACTTAATGAACGTTCTACTTCGAAAGTAAAATCAACGTGTCCAGGTGTGTCAATTAAGTTTATTTTATGATTCTTCCATTTAAATGTTATAGCAGCAGACGATATTGTGATGCCACGTTCTCTTTCTTGAACCATGTAATCCATTATAGTGTCACCATCATGAACTTCACCCATCATATTAGTGAATCCTGAATAATATAACATTCTTTCGGTAGTTGTTGTTTTACCAGCATCGATGTGGGCAATAATACCAATGTTACGTATATTCTTTAAATCATTATTTTTAGAGTTTTTTGAATTCCATCGGATCTGTGAGCGAAATCCGAATGATTTTCGAAAAATATTGGTGCTTATCTTTGACGAAATTACCGTAGATTTTAAAAAATGATACATGCTAAGTTTTGATTCTAACAGTTAAATCGCTTCTACAATTTGATAAAGTAGATATTTGATATTTTAAAAGGTTACTTTGAGGTTAACATGTTTCGTCCTGAAACAAGACGACCAAAATCAAAACAAATTTAAATGTGATGGTTTGTCGCCGCGCCGACACAGATAAAGTTAATAGTTTTTTTTTAAATCTAAAATATTAAATTGATAGCAAAATAATACACATTGATAAATAATAAAAAAATCATATTTATTTTGACTATACGATTATTTTAGGTATTTTTAAATCACGATATTCAATCCAAAAGCGCATTGTGAAGTACTAAAAAAAAAAGTGCGTTTGTCTTCATAAAAATTATTTAAAATCATTAATGTATGCTTAGATTAGATTTTGTGAGAACTTTAGAAGCAAAATTACATTTTTTACAAAATTTACAATACAAAATTTTGGCCATACATACATGTTTGCACTGATGCATAATTGTTTATTCATACGAAGCGCACGGGCCAAATATTTCGAGAACAATTTCTGGCAATGTCATACGAGTTTCTTAATAATCGAAAACTAAAAATGTTAGCGACAGCTCGCGATCTGGTAAAATTTCGGATAATAAATAGACTGAAAATTTTTTATTACTAAGAAGTCTTTACACGGATTAACTCTGCAATAAAGCTATTCGGAAAAGCAGTAAGTTGAGCTACTTAATATTTCTATTTCTTGATTCTTCATATTTTTGCCTCAAACGACACATTTTCTTGTTTCGTGGATGGTGTAATGCATAATCAGGAAATAATATATAATGCTTGTGCATCTTGTCAGTGGTATTGAATTTAAAAATGTGGCTTTAATTGGAAAAATTACACGTATGACTTCGACAATTTTTTTTTTCCTGAATTAAGTTTCTTAGCTTTATTAAATAAATGTTTGAGTATAAATTTCATTCTGACATAGCTAAGTTGAAATTTCATTTTTGGAATTTTAGAGATTTTAGTCGATTGTTGCTAAAGCCACGGTCGTAAAAATTATGCTTTTTCTGATGTAATATATCCCTTTGCTTTATAATGCAAAATTTTGTGAGTAATACTTAGAATTTTGAATGCAGATATAGAGTTCCTTTTCCTTAACAGACTCGCCAAACTGCCGGTTCAGTACAACGATTATGAATACCAGATTTGGCGAGAAATCGGTAAAAAAATTCAACTTTGGCGACTGCACCGTGTTCTTAAGTCGAGCCTCTCTAATCTAACCTAATTCTTTGTTTTATTTGTATTAAATTTTGAAAAAAAAATTCTTAAGTTGACAATTAAGAAAATAGCCAACTTTTAAATGGATATTTAGGAAAATTTATCTTTATGGTTATAGGAAAAATTAACAGGTGAAATTATATTATGGTTTTTATAATGTCTATATTTTTGTTTATTAATTATGTATTATGTCATGTAATTTATTATTTTATTAATGTGTATATATATATATATATGTAGCTTGATTGTGAGTTTATTGTTTAGTTTATATTATTGGAGGGAATATGGTTGGTATTCCTGGTTGAAGATACTGGATATAGCATATTAATGCAAAAATGTACCAACTCCAGGAACCAAAACAAGTATTATTCCTTATATATTATACCAAATATCTATACCAGAATATCTGTTCCAGACTATTTGGAAATATCTATACCAAATCTTGACGTGTTGCAGAAGTTCACAGAGCTTATCATGAATAGATAATTAAGCTGAGAAACTGAAAGTTATAGTAATTCTACTTTGAAAAGGGTGGGTAAAAAGGATTCATTACTCGTACAACACATGTAGGAGAAATTTTATTTAATTTCTTTTTTAATGGATAGGTGAAACAGGTACAACGAACCACTTTTATAAATTTTGAATGTTTGCTCTCAAAGTACTGACTTTTTGTGTTTGAAAATATGCATACATGTTATATCTTTGTAAGTTTTAAATCTTTTATGAATGTTTATTCATTGAAGTAAGTGATACATCTGTTGACATGAAAGGGAATGTAAAAAATTAATTAACATTTGCTTTCTTCTTATCTTAGCTGAATATTTTAAAAAGGTAGTTGGAATTTACGAACACCATATATGGTATTCCAACTAAGTTTTATGTTTTCAGTAAATAAATCGTAAAGCTAATTTAGGGACACAAAAAATAGTTATGTAGAATTTAAGACATATTTACTTATTCCTTATATAAAGATACCTTTTTAAGGTTTAAATTGCATGCATTTTAAATTAATATGAACAACTTAATTTTAATAGCCTTAAACATTATAAATGTCTTAATTTATGCTAGAAATGGCTAGAATCACTGAGCACAGAAAGTGTTATCAAAAGTTCTATTTCCATTTGTAAAATTATCCCACATTGTCCGCTTATATTTCTTTTATTGTTGTTTTTTTAATCATGTTTACGTTTCCTTGCCTTCATCATTCCTATTGGCGTAGCAGCAACTTTTGCCACCCATGGCGACTTTGCAACTTGCCACTCTTTCTTTGCAAGTTACATAGGGCACATAAACCTTAAAATAAAAATTACTGTATATTTCCTAATATAAGTCGATCCGTGTATAAGCCCTCCCACCTTACTTAAGCTTTACTTAAAATTTCCAAAACTTTGGAAATTTGGCCAAAATTCAAAACCCGTATATAAGCCGAAATGGGGGAGAAAAAATCCTATAACATTCAAACATTTCGCCATGAAGGCAAAAATGTTGCCAAGCAGCTGGGCCAACAACATCAGCCAGTGTTTTAAGAATTGTGAACCTGGCATTTTCCAATCAAGTTTCAGTTCTGATGAAAAGATTCAGGGATAATGCGTTTGTAAATAAATGTCTATTTTCAATTTTGTAAAAGCGGTGTTATTTCTTGATTGCAACTACTTTCTGTTGAGTCAGGGACTCGGAAGTATGTTTGCTCAATTCTTTTGAGTTACCATCTTGAACAGTTTTACTTTTTAAAAAGGTGAAACATTAATTAAATTCTGCAGATAATTTTGTTGAAATCTTGATTTGTTGCTCCAACAGCAGCACCCCCATCTTTTTCAGAGTATAAATATAATCAGTAATTTATTTAATTTTGCATGCAATATTTAAATCCATTTACAATGTGACATAATTCCTTTTGGAGCTTTTAATCTAGAGGACAACCCTGGGAAAACGGTATACCTCTCTTCATAGAGAGTGAAAACCTCTTAACTACTGCCTTTTAACTCTTTGAGGCACGGCCTGAAAAGTGTCCCACCTTTTTGATGCATAAATATGCATGGTGGGATATTTTTTGAACCATCTGAATCCATGTAGTTTCATTAACCCATGTGGCACGGTGGAACTATTTGAGTCCCACCCTATAACAAAAAGCTTAATTTAATTATTATTTTTATATTATATTATGTTATTCCTTTATTAATAAAATAAACCAAATTTATTCAATTTAAAAAGAAATAAAATTTCTGTGCAACATGGGTCTTTTTATTTTTAAAATTCTGTGCCTCAAAGGGTTAACTCAGTACCTACTTTTAATGTTGTGTACACACACAGTAAGAAAGTGTATTCCTTTGTGCTAAACAGTTTGTAAATGGAAGAAAGTACTGTCAAAGATGTTAGAATTGGGGTTTTAAACCTTTTCCCACTGGGCAAAATTTTCCGTGAGCTTAAAATTTTAAAATTAATAAAAAATACAAGATAATTGATGATAAATAAAAATTAATTAAAAAATATTGTACTGTAGAGTTTTTTTTGTAATTAAATATGGAAAAAACACCCTTACATGTGTATTCATTAACTTTACACTTTCCTGATTTATTTTTTGTGGTTCAACCACAGTTGCATAAAAATTTATGAACAAGAGTAAGGACTGTAGTAAATGTAAGAAAATTAATTTTAAAGTTCAGTTCTTATAGTAATTCCTTAGCTACTATTCCTTCATTAAAATTTACCTTCTACAAGCCAAAAATCTAATTATTTTTTTATGAACTAAGAAATAAATTATTTATATTTACTGTATATTTCCAAATATAAGCCGATCCCCCTTCTTGAGCTTTGGAAATCTGGCCAAAATTCAAAACCCGTATGTAAGCTAAAATAGGGGGAAAAAAATCCTATAACGTTCAAACATTTCGCCATAAAGGTGAAAATGTTGCCAAGTAGCTGGGCCAACGAAGATAGTTTTAACTCTGGTCTATATGAATCAAGCACATTTTCCCCATTCATTTGGTGTCATTCTGTGTTTGTATGCACACATATGATAGTGTAGTTTTCTGTACCATTTTACTTTTTATCTGAAAGATGAACGGACAGAGGAAATCGTATACAGCAAGTTTTGAGTTGCAAATGATCGCATCTGCCGAAAATTCTAACAATAGTATAGTTGCTCGGCATTTCAACATGAATGAAAAGCAAGTTCGAGAGTGGTGAAAGAAATGTCTAGTATTAGCATATTTTTTTCTTGTTATATATAATTGTTTTCTTTTTGTATATTTTTTTCTTTTTGTATAATTTTGTAAGATTTCATTAAAACATTTTATGTGGTAATTATTATGTATTCCATCATTATTTTTGGGTGCAATGTAAAGTTTTGGTACTTTACATCACGCCTGAGTAATGGAGAAATACCTACTTTTTTGCTAACCCCAAGGCTAAAATAAACAAACTGCCATTATGACTAACTAGGAATATATGACGGTACAAGGTATAAACAAACTGGAGGTAAGACAACCATCCAGACAGCCTGATAACACCCCTCGCTTGAGCTGATTCCATTGTGCATGCGGAAGTTATGCAAGGTGTACTGTTAAGAATAAGAAGTGTCAAACTTACAGCTCACGATGGTGTGTTTTTTCCAAAATAGAATAACAGAAAAGAGATTCCATCAGAAGAAAACATTAGTTTTACAGTTGTACTTTTTAAAAATATATATAAATACAGTAACAAAAAAAAGAATAATTACCAATAAATTAAATAGCTCTCGTAGTACATAGTTTTTTTTTTCTGATTCTCCCAATTTTTGTATTTCAAATAATTCTAGTCATAGTATCTCGTGTATTATGTATATTTTTATTTATTGGATATAAATTTTCAGATATCATTTCATAAATTTAGATTTAAGCGTGACATATTATTTTTGTATTAACAGAACATATTTTTTCTTTGTGCTTTCTCGCTCTCCTTTTTTTATGTTATGCACTCTCTAATAAAGTATATCTAACAGGTTGAGAATCTGGATAAGTTTATATTGCTATATTTTAATTTCTTTGTTGAATTAACAACAATTTCTTTTTAAAGGTTGCATGGACATTTGACGACCCTTACTTCCTGCTAGAGACAATCCTCGTGCTTCACTCTAAAAGAATTTTCCCTACAAGCTACTTTGTGTTTGTTGCAAGTTTATTCTTATCAACCCATGAACTATGTTCTTTTCAACATTCATAATCCATCTGTTATGAAATTCTCATTTTGAGAATTGATGGAAAGAAGCAAAGAAAACTGTAGTAGTTCCAGAAAGAAAAAGTCGACTTTGAGGCGTCTCCGCATAGTTCTCTGACATGCCTAGATTGATTATTAACTATGTGATCTCCCAATTGTAAAATGGGAATTTGTGTTTGCAAAGAAAGGCATTCTGAATCTGACGAAGAAACCATCACTCAGCCTCCGAGATTGTCTGTGAATTCTTTGTCTGCAGAGACGACCCACGTCACCCCCTATGGTGGGCAGTATGATCCCGTTCAGAGGGCATTGGACCTTATGGTATCCAGGCAGTCTGTTGACAAATTAGTTATGGAAACCTTATGTGTAATAAGAACTTTTGTTGATAAGTAAGTTATTGTTTGCGTACCATTCAGCTTTACTGTAGTCAGAAAGTATTAGGAATGATTAAATAAAACAGAAGATTTAAGTTCATTAATCAATATTTATTATGTACTCTTCAACGTGTTTTGTGAATTTATGCCAGTGCTTTTGCCAATCCAGAAACTGTTTTAAATTTGTTTTGTGAACTTTCAGCAGATTTTTACTTTTATTGCATGAATGCCCAATGTCTTATCTTGTGAATATGGAATTTGTAGAATTTTATTTGATTTGGTTGAAATCTAGAAGTTGGTACACACTCTTAAAATGCAGCCAAAGCAAGACGTTGACCGCTGCACTTCATGGGCGCCAAGTTGCCAAAGCTAAATGCAGTTGCATTAGCTTTGGTGACTTGGTACCATTTTAAGAGTGTGTACCAACTTCTAGATTTCAACCTTTGATTTTTCGAACAAAAGTTCATAAACATTATGCATGTTTTTCATATCATTTCTTACAAATTACTTATCAAAGAATTGCATAATATTCCTTGTAAGCAATTTTGCTAGTTGATTGAAATTGATTCTTGACTAAAAATCCAAGAATAGAAAGCTCATCTTTGATGTTTTCTCTGTTATTAAAATCATTTTAAAATTTAAAATGTGTCATTTTGTATGTTGTATTTGTCATGTTTTGTGTGTTGTATATGTCATGTTTTGTATGTATTTAATGTAATGATTAGACAAATTGGTAAGAATTCTCTTCTCTAAAAGTGTGGTGTCACAAAATTTTATGAAGTTAAAAGGTTTTTCCTTTTCAGCTACCATGATTCTGTCTCTCAACAGCCACAATCCTACTAATTAAATTTATCTGTTAGTTGTTTTTTTTTTAACAAATACAATTAGCTGCAAAAGAATTATACTCCATGCATAAAAAACATTGAATGTTCAAAATGTAAAATGGTTATGATTATCTGGGAAAAATCTGAAATTACAGTCTAAGGTTTTTCAACCATAAGAAATTCTCTATAGATGTTGTTTTCATGAAATGTTTAAGTTAAACACCAGGTGCTTTTAAAATAGAAAAACTGATTTTTAAAATAAATGCTTGCATCATGATGTTAAACCTAAAGTGTGCTTGTAATATCTTCATTTAAAATGATGAATAAATGAAACATCAACATTTATAATGATGAGTAACTGAAACATTTATTCATCATTTAAAATGATGAATAAATGAAACATCATGCTTAAGTTTGATTTTACCATTTTTAAACATACTAGACAATTAAGAACATTTGGAACTGTATTTACAGCTTTTAGAAATTTTGAACAGAAATATTGAAAAACTCTTTGACAAACGGCTTCATGTCAAATCCCTGGTATTTGTCAATAACATATTCTTTTTGCTAATATCTTAATAAATCTAATAACTTGAAATGTTCTGAATAACATTTTATTGAAGCATAAATTTTTTATACTTTTAAATAATAAAATCAGTTACTAAGCATTAAAATTCAAAGTTGTTGAAAAAAAAAAAATGTCATGAGATTATAATTCCCTTTCTCTTGAAATTTGTTATGCATCCTGATTAAAAGTTTAAAAATTAATTAGTTTTAAATATAATTTCCAGAAATTATTGGTAGATACCTTTTAGTATATTGCATGCCATTTTGTTATATCTGAATAATTTTCAAACACCTTTTATTATTTTTAGTGACATTGAACCTCCTCCTTCTATGGCTCAAATTCATTGTATAGCTGATAAAGAAATTGGTTGGCTTACTGTTGTTCATTCCATGGCAAATGTTATTCCCATGGACGATCCTTTGGGACCAGCTGTCATAACTTTGCTCCTGGATGAGTGTCCTCTTCCCACAAAAGTATGTCATCTTTGTAACTTATATTGTACTGGTCAGCAATGAAACAGTTTTAGCAAATTTTAGTTTAAATTGACCTGCTGAGCACAATCTGCCCTAACACTAGCTAGGGAACTAGTTACCTATACGTGTTTTCAATTCACGGTCAAAATTGATGGAACCTTGAGATGCCAAGAATCCTTAGTACCCATGCTGTGTGATTATATATCATATTAAACATCCCTTGGATATCTATTTAACATTTAATTCATATCACAGCTTTAGCATCTTATAAACATAGTTTGCTTACTTTGGCAGTCAAAATCATTGTAACAACAGCTACCTATAACAAATGGTTATTTACCAATGAGGAAGCACTACATTTTGAAAATGGATAAATGCTTTGAAATAAATTTTGATATAAAAAAACTTCATGTAAATATAGACTTGTCTGTAATGATTAGCTCTTATATGCATCTTTAATGACTAACAATCTATATTTAAAAGGCAATTATCTATGAAACATCGTTTTGTGTGGACAAATGAGCTGTATACAATTATATTAACTAAACTATCTTTTAATGAAATGCTTGCTTGATTCGCTTGAGTGCTGGTACCATGACCTTTACCACAATCTGAGTCTAAAAAGAGGACCTTTACTTAAGGGAATGGGGTTAATGAAAAAATGGAAAGTTTTGGTTTGGCTATAGGAACTGCCTAGAAAAAGGTTTAGGAGTGAGTTCTAAATTGTTTGACTAATTTTGAGGTTGTAGTGGAGGACTTCAAACAAACAAACAAACAAAAAATTCTGCTCAGTCCATTTCAAATTAGAGTGGGTTTTTTTAGAGGGGGGAGGGGCATTTTGAACTCGCATATATAGGTATGCATATTTCCATTCATGATAGACGAAGAAAGTGTGACTGCTGATAAGTGGGTTTGGATGACTTTTGATTTGCTTGAAGAAGCTCCTAGACAATATTCAATTTTCGGGTCACATAATATTATTTCTCACCATGACACTTTCATCATGATATGGAGAATTTTATTCTGTAGAATATAAATTTTCTCTCTGTTCTTTTTGCTGAAAGTCCCCAGCTTTGGACTGTGTATGTTAAAATAGAACAAAGTAGTTGTTAGTATAGCAGAACTTTATTTCTTAATGAGAATGGGGAGTGTCTGCCAATGATTATATAAACTTTATTCCAAATTTTATCACCACTGTAGCTTAATGTTTAGTGAAGATGAGCTTGACAAGTTGAAGCAGAAGCCATAGGTATTTTTCCCGAGTAAGATTGTTTATTGAAGAAGGTTTGTTAGCTCTTTCATTGGCTTATTGGAATGCCTTTTTTGGAAGATTATAGCATGCACATTCTCTGTGTTAATGGTAACACATTCCCATTTAGTGTTCATTTCAAACAATTGTGGCACATTATGTGCCAGACTTAGAGATTGCTTCCATCAGAATAGTACTAACATGGGGAAATATTATCAGAGCATATGGAATCTTTCAGTACGACAGGGTTTGTTGGTTGTTACTCCTGGAATGCAATGAAACAATAAAAAGACGTCATCAATATAGTAACAAAATATAATAGAAGTTTCTATTTTTCTGCTTTTGTAAAAAATTTTAATTATGTATTTTTTCTTGAAATCAGAATTAATGTTGAAATTTAAGCACTGTTTTCCTATTTAACATTCATGTCTTATTTTCTTTTAAAGTTACTTTACTTGCACTTACCACTTTGAATTCAAAATTTCTTGTCCAGTTTTATCTGAAAAGGTCAATTCAGTTTGTGTTTAAATAGTTTTTTTTGTCCTTTCCAGGAATCCATTGCAAAACTTTCAAAAGTATTTTGCCTATCTAAAGAACAAGCCATTCAGGGAAAATTCAATCCTACTCGGCACAGGAACATTTGCGTCATTCTGGGCTGTATTGCTGAAAAACTTGCAGGTAATAAAACATTCATATAGATTGATTATCTCTCTCTCTCTGTTTATAAACGTGCTGATCCTGATATTCACATTTAGATATTCCATCCAATGGCTTAT
>BGPR01003133.1:0-56257 GCA_013235015.1 Araneus ventricosus | reverse complement strand
GTGAAATTCATAAATAGTTTGTACAGTATAAAATTTAAACTACTGAACAAACTGTCTTCAGATTTTGCTGACAAATTCTTTGTAGAATTAGGAAAGTTTTATGTCCGTTTAATTTTTTCTGAATTAAAAACTATATTTCTGTGTTTACATCTTCATCTTTAGTGCTCTCATTCCTATTGAATGAAAGAATTATAGATATTTTAAATTACTTTGTTTATTAGCCTCCGAGTTGCCACTCTCTATGTTTAATTAATTTTTATTTATATAGATTACTTAAAATTTTCTTGTTAGCAAAGTAGTGGCTTTATCTGGTGTGTTAAACCATTAGTTTTCCAGCTTGTTATAAATAAATTTTGTTTAATTGAATTTGCAAAGCCCACTAAAGTTATTTATTTTTAATATTTGTGTTAATAGCTATGAATGACATCATATTTTAACATTAAACCTTTCTAATTATTGGAATCTTTATTGTTCAAATTTTTCTGTTCTTATTTTTCAGGATCCTAGCATGAACACATCTGTGATCCTGTTCTCACTAATTGCCTTAGAAAAATTTGCACAAACCAGTAAGTATAACCAGTACAGTATACTGATCAATCTAGAAAATCACCAAATGTGACGAATTTAGGTTCCAGTGACATCAAACCTTCCTGTCAGGCCACTTTACTATTGTTACTTTTTTCTTCCAATCTGAAAGATATACGTCTTAAAATTTGATGCTGGTGGAAAATAATTCTAATTTTCCGGAAAAAATAATGGCTATTGTTTTTTTTAAAGCTAAATTTAAAAATTGTCTAGAAACAGAAAAAAAAATTTTTAAAAGGAAGAATGAAATAAATGGGAATTAATTTTAATGAAATGTATTTTAGTATAATTTTTGATGAGAAAATATTCAGATCAAACATTTGCTGTGTAATGTATCAATTACCTTGTTTAAATTAAGTCAACATATTACAATGCATTAATTTTAATATATTTTTTGATAAAATTTTTGGATGGAGAGCTCAGGAGTACATGATTTGAAATTCATTCTGTCCTTTGCAAACATTTTATTTTTGTCACTTCTTAATAAAGTTGTAAGTTTTAGGCCAAAATTCTATTGAATAATTTTTTCTAAATATCGCCAACAGCTCTTGAAGTAGTTTTGGAGTTGAAAACTAATTTTGAATCTATGTTACAATCTTTTTAAAATCAAATCATGACTGTTTCTTATATTTTATTATTTTATGTTTTTATTTGGATCCATGTTTTCTCGCGTCACTTGTATGGATTTTGTTGCATTATTTTAGATAGCATTATATATTTGCACAACTGTTTAAACCAACTGTTATGCATAAAAGCCACAAATCATACCCATAGGATCTATTTACTTTTTTTTTGTTCCAGGTGTCAATAAAGCTACAATAAATCGGCAACTCCAGTCAAAGCCTGAAAATCCTTTAGAAAGGCTTGAAGCTTATGTTAACAGTCCAAATTATGCACAAAAGCAAGTAGGATTTTGTGCTCAGTGGTGCTTAGACAATTTGTGTGAGTTTTTATGAAAGTGTTTTTCATATTTTTGTATGCATGTTTTTATGTTATCCTTGATGTGTATTTAATGTCTTAGGTGCTATAAAATATATTTCATTCAGTTTATCACTTGGCTTCTTTTTGTTTTCTGGAACTGCGACTGATTATTTCAATCTATTTACATTGATTTTTAACCTTCCAGCGGGCGCGTGTTGTACTTTTTATGACACAATAAGTTTCTTAATTTTTACCCTTGCAGTTGTAAATTACTTCATTATAGTAATAAGAGACACATAAGAAAAGCAAATCCTTTCATCAAGAGTGAAAATTAATTTTATATTATTTGAAATATAAAATTATGCTGAAATCAGAGAAAGCAATGATGTTTAATACTATTATTTTCCAGAAAAAGGTATTAAGCAATATATATTAAAAAATAGTATAATGCCAACTAAGATTGTACAACAAAGACTTTCTTAGTTTCTTATCATTGTCCTTGCGTTCGAAACATTGAACTTTTGCCAGAGAGTGATGCTTACAAGTGTACTATATATTTCTAATACTGTATCTCATGGATTTTGATGATCGTTTTATTTTTTTCAAACCACAAGCTCTTCTTCTCGATGCTAGTTGCTGTTAACGTGCTTTTTCAGGTTGTGATGTATAATTTAGATTTAAAGACATTGTAATGTCATATGGCAATTATCATTTTTTTTTGGGCTCGGTTGTGAGGTGTTTTCATAAGACTGGGGTTTTTCAAGAACATTCTTCGGCTGGGTGGGTTATTGGCAGATTTATTACATATTAAATATTTTTGCCAATGTAAAATGAAATATTAAATCTCTGTAATATATAATAATATATGTGCTGGATATATAATTTAAGACGGGAAAATATTTTCACATTACATGAGCGGGCGCGCGTCGTAATTTTTATGACAGAAGCATAAAACAGTATTAAATCACCTTGAAACTTGGACAAACCCATTAATCCTGAAGAGGAGGGTCGCATGAAGGAATAACAATGACCTTCAGATAGTTTTGACTCCGAATGTGAGAATAGGGTTTAAAAATCCTGTTTATTGCAAAATTTGCTCAGGCGCACCCACTGGAGGGTTAATAAAAGCTGTGCTTTCTGTTGTTTAATAAAAGCTTCTTTCTCTTGTGTGCATACACTCGGCTTTCTGATGTGCTTCTGCTTTCAATGCTCATTTTGCTGACAATTACTGTTATTTCTTATGACCCCATTTCTCAAGATTTTTGCTGTTGTTCATTAACTTGCATTGTGAAGGTTACAAATATTTTCAAGGTCAAAGATCTTGGAATTCAGAGCAACAGAAAAGGTTTCCTATTTTCATAAAATAGTTTTTCTTAAAAAGTACTAAACTGAAAGCATGCATCAAGTTTTTACTCATATGTCTCATCTTATGCCTGATAAATTAGTGAGTAAATGAATTATGATTAATGAATTTAGTGAGTAATAAATTAATGAGTAAATGAATTATTATGTATATGTAATAATTCATTTATTATATCTTATTCAACATATTTTTCTGTGGGCAGGAGCAATTTCAAACGATTTTGAGCGTGTTTAGCAGTCTTAGCAATTTTGTAAAAAAGTTTTATGTAGTTCATAAAGAAATTGTTCAAGGTCCAGTGTTTGGCAATTGCCAATAGCATATTTTTTTGATTTCTTAATAAATTTACGAATTTTAAATGTGTTGAAATATATTTTATTAAGATAAAAATTTGATACTGTTTTAGAAATTGTTAGTTTCAAAAATAATTAGTGTCATTGCATAAAATAGTTGAAAAATAATGTCACATTTTCCCCATTTATGACTTGGCAAAACCTTGATGTAAGAAAAAGCAGGTTTGATAATCATAGTTGCAGTAATGACAAACTATTTTATAAATATATTCTTTAAGTAAATGCAGTGGGAAAATCCAGGATTCAGGTCGGGGGCTGAGGTCATAAAAATTTTGTGTCGTAGTGACGAATGTCAAACCTCATGGCTTATGTAAACCAAAGCACTTTAACTTTACAGACTTTCCTCGCCTGACAATAAGAATTATAAAGAACACTACAATTCTTTCGATAATTTGATAAAAAATACAGTGAAATAACTAGCCAAAAGATGTTTCCAACCGCATCAACGCTACAACTACAAGTGGAATGACTAGAAAAGTAGGAAAATTTTCGAGCCTGCCGAGCCAGAAAGCAATGTTGTCACGATTTTATTATTTTTTTAAATGAAAATTAAGAACAAACAATTGTAGTGATTTTAATTAAAATCAAGAATTTTGGTTTAGCTCTGGGGGTTACAACCCGATAGCCCCTCCTGGATTCGCCACTGAGTAAATGCGATCAAATCTAATTTTATAATAATTAATTCATTGAATGAAATTTTTACTAGTTCTGTTTGTATGATTTTCTCATGCAAATTTCATGGATAAGAATAAAATCTGTGTGAATTTGCAGTTTTATGTCGTACCTCATAAACTGTATGCAACAAGGCATCATGCTTTATATATATATATGTATAACTTCATTCATTCGCATAAAAATATATCCTTCAGACTATGCTCCCATGGTAACATGCTGTTTCAATTGGATGTTCTATTTATTTATCTTCTCCAGACTAGTCTTAATTTCTCCAACTCCTATTTTTTTTTCACTATTGCATTGCATTAATGATAAGAATTGGTGGTTCCTTACTTTGTGACTATTAAAACTGTTTTAATAATTATTAGCACTTAAATTAAAATCTCCTTTTTCAAATCAGTTTTATATTTAAATATCTGATCAGAATATAATAAGTATGCAAAAGTTTTTTTAATGTTCAGTTTATAGTAAATGAATGAAATAAGATATATCTTGGTTACCTGATTTTTGTTCACCATTAAGTGTTTGTTTTTTATGTTGAATAAAAATTTATTCAAACATTATGGCCACATGTAAGCTTAATCCAGCCATCCTCAACCATTTAGTGTCCAACTTCCTCTATCAGTTTTATTGTTTCCTTTTCCGTGGATAAAAATTATGGTATTGTCCCTTATTGAAATAATTTCTTGTTTCAAGATTGTCTTGCATTTTAATTTTATTTTGTTTCTCTTTTCATGTGCAATCCTTTTGGCAGTCATAAAAGAAGTAAGTATTACTCTTTTGTACACTTTTTTCTGTAATAGTAAAGGTTTTTATATTAATAAAGGATAGTTTAAAATTTTTTACTATAAAAATTTTTCTATTCATCTTCAGCTACACATTCACAATGAGACCACGGTAAAACCAAAGTGTACTGTACATCCTTTGCCAAGCTGGCATCAAATTATGGAAAACTCGCCAAATGTGCACCATGTTACCGTCCGCCATTGGGTTACCACGTTTAGCGATTTTTCGCCCCCCAAAAATTCAAGTTTGGTGCCATACCGTACACTTTGGTTAGACCGAGACCATTCCAAGCCAAATTGCGTGGTAGCTCTACACACCATTCCAATTTTCAACCCAACCATTTAGGTACATCATTCATGGAGGTTTCATGCAAGTGGTCACTCTGATCGCCTAGGGTTACTTCTCCTCCTCCTTCTGCTGTCAAAATGGGACACTCCGCTCTGATTCCCCCTCCCTCACAGGTCTACTTGTGGTTTTCGCTTTTATGAGAGAGCCATGTCCCCCTCCACGCAGTCGCATTTCTGTTTTATAATCCAACGCTCCAAACGGATGATGAAAATCCAAAATTTTTTGACTATATTATGCTGATTCTCATCGGATTCTTGCATTGTTGATGTTATATTAAAAATTAAATATATAATTGTAGAATATGGTTTTTGGAATGGTGTACTCCAAATTGTGGGGAACGATCTCTCTATGAATGTCCAGTCTTGATCATGCAAAATAAGTGCTTTTTTTAATTATTGTGCTTCATTTTCTTTGTATCCAAAAGATCACCATTAGACTGTTGATTGTAGATTTTAGCTTCATGTGCCTTCTCAAATTAAATTTTAAAAAGAACTAATATAAATATTTAAAAAGGTATTGGAAAATTTATTCTTTTAAAAATTTTGAATTGAATATAAAGCACATTTACAAATTTGAATTTCACACTTCCTATAAATCGTGGGATATGTGTAAAAAAATAATCTTCTGTTAGCGAATTAGAAGCCAAAGGTAGATTTCTTTTTGTGCAGATTAAATTTAGTAAGTTACCTGAAGTTCTTAAACAAGAGTGACTAAGTATTGCATAACATTGGATGAGATAAAAGCTAGAAAGTTTAAATATATATTATGATGTTCTTTTATATAGTAGGGAAGAACAGCAAAAGTTTTAAGGAAAAATTTAATCAAATCATGCAATATAGCTGGAAGCTTTATTTGGTTAAAATCAGCTTTATAAAATACGTTAAGATTGCATCTAGTCAACAAGACCTAAATTTCTTCTCATTGTGTCTTTATAGCTTGTCCCATGTTTATCGAATATCTTTTATATTAAAAAATAAATATCTCCTGCTTCAGCAATGCTGGAAGGTAGTTAAGTGGATTAAATAAAATATATATGTACATGTAAATAACTTGACATTTTCCTAATTTTAAAAACGCTTCTTAACTTTTAATTAATAAAATTATTTTTACTTAAGCTTTAGTATAAAAGTAACTGCCACTGTAACTGGAAGAAGTCCGGATTCAACCAGCTTCCAGCGTAAGGGAATTTCCCCGTTTCTCCATATAAAAACCTGCTGCGATGTTGTAACGATCCTTTTTCACCACGTAATTCCTTTCCGTCAAAAGGTTGCCTTTGCCCGTAAGTTTCATTCATGACCATGAAGTGGAATTGACATTTAAAGATATTATAACTATTAAGTTCATATAATCTACATTATCTTTAAGTTGGATAAATAGAAACTGAAATAAAGTATTGATTGGATCAACTACTGCCTTCTTATTCAAGATGTTTGCTCTACGCTTCACCTAAAGGAACATCATTATATACATATGAAGGAAATAACCTGTTCGGTAGCGTCCGTAAGGTCGGTCAACTGGACATATGCCGGAGAGCTACTTATGTCATCGATGGGAAACTGTTATAAGATTTAAGCAAATTTATTTCTTGTATTTCCAAGCCCACATAATAACATTTAGACAGAGAAAAAATAATAATAAATTGTAGTTGCGGGAATTAAAAATAATTGCAAAGTTATTATAACAGCTGCTTTCAACATGGGAAATTATGGACATGATATTTAATTATTTGAAATATTCCAACTGTGAACAATATTGAACCCATTCAATTTTTAACAAGAGTTATTGTTTGTTTAGAGTAAATTTAATTGATAATTTTCTTTAGCTGGAAGGTTGTTTCATACCATGATATTTTGATTTTTTTCGATAAAAATTAACTCTAAAAATATTTATGTAAATGCTATATATGTTCCTTTCTTGTATTAAAAATTAAAGATTTTATCTATTTATTTACTTTTTTTTTATTTACTGGGTACTTATAATTTTTTTTATTTACCACATTAAAATGGTGCAATCATTAACTAAGCATTTTCTGATATTCATTATAGATATAAATGTTTTATAATTTATCTGAAGGTATAAAAGACGGTATTATGTCTATTATTTTCTTGAAAACAAATTTATGGTGGCAGAGCTATAGCAACAATAAGCATTTCTCTTTCATTTCTTAAGTAGATTTAAAATATTATTGCTTTATAACTTGGGCTTCTTATTTTCTCTTTTTGTTTGTGTATAGGGAAGGCCGTTTACATATGAAAATGTGGATAGGACGAATTTAAATGCGATGCTCAATAGTAATGATGTGAGTGAATATTTAAAGATTTCTGCTGATGGTTTGTCTGTAAGTAATATTTTTCAATACAAATAGTTAATAATGTACATGTCTATTCAGTGTCTGAAACTTTTTGCTTTTCAATACCAGTTGTATTTTAAAATGCCATTCTTCCTTCATACCGAGTATCTTCTTATTTATTGTATTATTTTTTTAAGATGATCTTTTGACACTGAATGAATTCACATTAGATGATTTGACTATGATCAGTCGGGTGATCATATTTTTCTTTTTTAACAAATCATTTCTAAATGACCAGAATAACAATTATATATCTAGTAGATTCCCTTATAATGCATTCAAAAAGCTGTGTGTTCTATGAGTACATTATATAGGGAATTGTGCAGTACAGCAAATTTATTTACAACTAGCCGCCTTTGGCGACCAGCTTGTCACCAGGAATATGATTTCAATTAAATCTTGCGTCATTTTATATTCATGGTTCTCTTAACAACATAATTTTAAACTTCAGATTGTGATAGATATTTAACCCATGTTCTATAAGTGACCTTGGACCTCTTCTGTTCATTGTCTCTATAAATGTTCCTAATGGAGTGAAATAACTATGTCACGTAACCTCTAATTCCACGTTGTCGGCACTATCCTATTCCTCTTGTAAAATATGCATTTGATATCAACATTAAAATGATCCAGCACATTTTATGGCTATTGGCATGTTAGCTGGATTAAAACATGCTGAGAAAAGAATGAAAACATAGCAGCCATAACCATTGAGCTTACTGGATATATTTCTTAATGTAAGCAAAGCAATATCAAAGCAAGTATTGGGATATTATCTCGGATTACAACAATGAAAGAGAAATATGGCTTTAAATATTTGTTTAAACAATGAAAACAGTTTGAGTTGCATTGCAACAATGAAAAGTATTGTTGTGAATTATGCCAAAAAAATATTTTTAAAATTTCATTAAAATTTGAGAAAAAAATTGTACAGCAACTTAATTGATATCATTTGAAAGATAATTTTTTGCATTTTCAGATAGTGCAAAAATGATTTTTGTGCTGCAATATTTTCGGAAGTTATTAAGGAAGAACGCCAAAATTTTGCTTAATTTTTAATTAAAATTTCAAAAAAGGGCTCCGCGGTGCACATTCCCAACCTCCAAAGTATGTTTGTGCCAAATTTCTTAGCTCTTAGTCCAGTGGTCTGCTCTGTAAAAGACCAACACACACACAGACATTCTCCTTTATTATTAGTAGAGTAGATGCCTGTGTAGATAAATTTCCCGTACTGCAAGTTTCCTATAATACTTATTCATTGAATGCATGACTTTGCAACCTCCTTATAAGGGAGTCTTCTGTATTACCAAATCTTTTTACTGATTCTTTTGAATATAATGGAGTGTACCTTAAATTAAAAATATTAATTTTTTTCTTTTATGAGAGGTAATTTTCTTTATTTGTCTGAAAACATAAATGTTTTAATGGTAGTATTACTAAATCTATTATTGAAATTATTTGCGTTGTCAATGATGCTAAACGTAACATATTTAAACAGATTCTGTAGCTGAATTTTTCAAGCACCATAATCAGAATCTTGCAATGACTGCAGAGCATGCAGAACACAATGTGTAAGACAGCATTAGTGCTGTAATGTTGTTCTGAAAGTGATATTTTAGCATGGCTAGAAAGGTTAAACTAAAATCTTGAATTCTTTAAAATGCATTTATGAATTTTTTCTCTGAAATGATTTTAAGGTGGATACCATTTTTTAAAAACATTATCTTCCAGGCTCGATGTGATGCATCTTCCTTCGAAAGTGTGCGGTGCACCTTTCAAGTCGATTCCGGTGTGTGGTACTACGAAGTCACCATTGTCACTTCGGGAGTGATGCAAATTGGATGGGCCACTCGTAACAGCAAGTTCCTAAATCATGTAGGTAGTGTCATTTTGTTTGTTGAACTCGGTATCTGAACAGATAAACTGTCCATATAGATCATTGTCCAGAAATATTCCCATTTCTAAGAAAAGGACTTCTTCCGCACATTAATTGCATTTGTTTGTTTTGTTTTAGGAGGGTTATGGAATAGGAGACGATGAGTACTCATTAGCCTATGATGGATGCCGTCAATTGATTTGGTACAATGCTGCCAGCAGTTCCCATTCTCATCCTTGCTGGAAGCCCGGTACTTTTTTTACTGCACATTAACAGTTTAAAATATTAATCCATTGTTTTGGGCAAATTTTTATGTATGGTTAAGTTTTATATGAATTTACTCTTTATATCTGTAATGTAAAGCAGAAAATACTCACGTCTATCTTTTACAAGAACTCATCCTAAACTGTGAACAAAAGTGACTTGAAATTGGCACATGCCATTCTGGAATCCATTTCTAGGTCATATGTGCTATTTTCAACTTTCAAAATTAATTATGGCTTAAGATATTTAATTAAATAACAAATTAAACTAACTTTCAAGATTTTTGCTCGAATTTTTGCCAATAAGTTCTGAAATAATTATTGCACAAAAATGGTTTATACCTCATCTTAAAGAGCAAGCATTTATCTTGAATAGTATTAATTTATTTTTAGTACAATTTTTCCTCTAATTTTGATAAACATTTCAAAATTCATTTTAAACACAACAAACAATGCTTTCTGTTGTTAGAATTAAATTCAAACCAATTTTATTATTTCATCAGGTTTTTGCCACTGTTAAAATTATGATAGAAATATTGCCTTTTTGGACATTAACAGAAAGGCAGAATTTTTTCTTCCATTTTCATTTCGTAGCATTCACGCCTTTTTAATATGCAAGCATAACAATCGAATAACGTTAGTTGAGTACACTTTCTATGAGATGTTTTGTTTAATATTTGCAAATTTTTAAATGATCCTGCTCAGTATATAAGGTTATTGAAGGTTACCGAGTCCTGTTCGTACTGAAGGGAGAAGATGTAATGAGTGAAACCAGTGGGAGTGGCCTCCCATAAACTTTCTCGTATACTCCTAACGCATGTGGAGAGAAAATATGCTAAAAGGCAGTAAAACGAACAAGCTTCCCTAATGCAGTGGAGAAAAAAAGCTTGGGAATCGGAAGCTTGGATGCGAAAGGCGTGGGTAGAAGCGGAAAGGATTCGTGCAAGTGAATTGTGCAATAATGGCCTTTCATCATTGTGTGATGAGAAAAGACAAATAGGCGATTCGAACACCTTTTTTTGACCGATTGAAATGAAAATTGGGCACAGAACTACAATTAATGTTAGCAGGCCTCGTACCAATTTTTATTTATCAAAACCGTAGGGTTTATGAGTTATACTGTTCAGAAGTATGCGATTATACAGACCGACAGACAGTCAACCCTTTGACGGATTTGGCCCCAAATTAGATCTTTACGTACATTCCTGATAAGATAAAACTGTGTACCAAATTTTATCCATTTAACTGTTCAAGTTTTTGAGTTATAGTGTTCACGTGAACGCGGACGGACAGACTTCCCGTTGATGGATTTTGTCCAAAATTTGATAGAAACCTACAAATTATTTGTCAATATCACATACCAAATTTCATCCCCGTAGCTCTAATAGTTTTCGAGTTATTGTGTTAACAGACAGACGTAATTCCAAAATTGTGTTTTTCGGACTGAGGGAGGTCTAAAACGTGGAGATTCGTCAAAATATCAAGTTCTAATTTTTTGACGATTACAATACTTTCTCTTTGTACACTTCATATACAAGAAAGTAAAAATTACAGGAGTCTACTCTAAAGTCATTATAGGTATACAAAATCTGATAGGTAAAAAAAAAATTGATTTAAAAAATTGTTTCTTTATAAGCCCCCAGCATTTTGATGTTATTGACTGCAATCAACAATTCTGTTATACTATGGAGCTTTTTAAAATTGAAATTATGTTTGTAAAATAGCACATATTTACATAATTTCTTTAACAAAAGTGAGTAATGAATGCTTAAAAAGTTTTATTTTTAGAATAGTGATTCAGTGTCATTCCTTTTAAAAAAAAAAAAAAGTTAAGATTGAGATTTTCTGAAGTATAGCCCATATCACTAATGAAAGAACTGGGCATTTCGAATAATTGGTATTTTAACTAAAATTATGAATATGAGCTTGTAGCATTTGTATGACCAGGTTTTTAAAAATATCGCCGCTTAACATGCAACACCACCTATATAAATTTTTTGAAATTTCAAAGAGGAAGAAAATACTCAATTTTTCACAACCAAAAACAAATATTTCTGAATTTTTTTAGCATCCAATATCAGCACGAGACCATGTGTTCCAACCAACTGGAAAAAAAAAAGAAAAAAAAAAAAATCAGAATTATTTGTTTTTGGTTGTGAAAAATTGAGTATTTTCTTCCTCTGAAATTTCAAAAAATTGAGATTGGTGGTGTTGCATATTAAGCAACTCTATGCTCTTGACTATTTACTAACTGGTCTCAATATATACTGGTAACTTATCTCAATTATATTTTTTCCTTATTCTAGGTGATGTGTTGGGATGTTTATTAGATGTGGAGCATTCATGTGTCATATTTTATTTAAATGGAAATCAGCTGCCCCCCTGTTCCCAGTTATTCCAAAATGCCAGGTAATTTTCTTTTTATTTTTCCATCTTTCACATCAATAAAATTCTCGTGCCCATCATTATTGCTTTTATTTTAGAGGAGTTTTAATTGATATGTTACTAGAAACAGGGTCAATGAGACGACGATTGCTGAGACGACCATGACTCAATGCCACCAAAGTTCTAATGATTTTTATTTAAAAGAATTTTTAAAAAACATGACATGTTGTTAGTCACAAAAATGGACAACCAAAACTATTTAAAAAATTATTTACAGAAATATATGCACACCCAATAAGAAACTAAATTAATGGCTAAAGTTATTACATTGTTATAAATTAAAATTACAACATTATTTTGCCCTCCGCCAGTCACAAATAGCCACATCCATTTGTAGTTTGAAATACTACATAATTCCACAGCTGCCCTGCCGACACAGTGGCTGCTGTCTTCGAAGCCTGCAACAGCCATATTCATTAGCATCCGGTTGCTTATTTAAATGGCCCTAACGTATGAACTGGGGAAAATTGGGCCGTTTTCGCCCGCTTCCCCCCCCCCCCTGCAGTAAAAAATATCAATTAACTAGCAGTACGCACAAGGCATTAACCATGGAATCAGGACTTTGACAAAGTGGGGGAAATTAAAATGCCCACAATGACACGAAAAGGTTTGGAAACAAAAGATACATATTATTGATTTTCCTGCTTATTTTTCCTCTCGACAATGACGCGAATGTAATGACGTCACCGGAAGAAAACGGATTGTAGAAATGCATGCTGGGAATGAAAGCATATTGTGTCACCTCCTGTGAGGAAGCAACAGTTCATTCTGGGATCGTCCGGAGAAATTCTTGCTTGCAAAAAAATTGTTTGAACTGATCAGGGAAAAATTAATTTAAAAATAAAAGAATAAGATATTTTAACCTATTGGCTGCCCATTGGATGGCTGTTATTTGTCCTTATTTAAACTATGAATACTACTTGATTCTCTATTCAATCTGTTATTTTGTCTTTCATGAATTAAAAAAGAATACAGAAATAGACATTTAAGTACAGAGATATTAATTCCTCATCACAATTTAGTTGAATTTAAATTTAGTTTGTAGTTTTGTGTCTAATGAAGAAAATAAGATTTAAATTTTTGCTAAGAAGAGCATTTCTCTATTGGAAAAGAGCATATGAAAAATCATATGTCAAAAATTGTGGCTGTGAGCAGACAGAAGTGTGGCCAGTGTTCCAGTTGGCCTACAAAATCCATATCAAAAGCTATTGATGCTGATGAAGAAAAATCTGTGGAACAGTGCCAACATGAGTTTGGAGTTTAAGGCTTGACTCTGTTGTTGGATTATGGGATTTTGCACAGTATGCATTTCCTAATAGGTAGATTCCTTATAGGAAGTCTACCTATTGCAATGGTTCTCTTAACACAACTTCCGGAAAATTTCTCCAGATCTTCACCGTTCATGACCCATAGAACTCCAAACCACCCTTTGTTAAAAAGTTTATATATATAGGTATTATATGTATGTATAACGCTTTTTCCCATGTTATCTTGTGAACATGATAACTGGAATAATTTTCATTTCATTTTAACTGGTGTGGGATATGTTGCAAGGATAGCGAAAATCTCAGTTGAATTCGTAGATGGGCTACCCAGATAGAAAGAGGTGGAAATTTTCATTTTCCCATAATTCCTTTACAATTGAAAATAGAAAGAAAATTTAAATTTGGGTGAATTATCGCCTTATCATAATGAACAATTTTTGCATTTAAACTTTTTCGATAGCTGCAATTGCTTAGAAGTTATGAGCTGAAAAGTGATTTTCCCTCCCCAACTTAAAGTATCTTTCAACCTATGCATGTTGCCCCTTGTTGGAACGCACTCATCATTTGCAGTCTCTTCCACCTGCTTTCATTCTAGCAGCTATAATCTTTTTGAAAATAAAGGGCGAAATGTTCTTTTCCTTATATCTCCGGATTAAAAGAATCTATCTTTGCCTTCAGACTTGTTTTTTTTTTATTTCAGATACATCAATGAAAACAATGTGTGGAACTGCTTTTATATGCTTTTAAATAACTTGGCTTGTTTTGTGTTTGTAAAGATGGAATTTTGCTGTCAATTTTTCACTCTCTTCTTAATGTACTATAGTTTTCAAATTTTTTACCCTTGCGTATTCTAGATGACAATGCAGTATTACAACATTTTAAGAATTTAATTATCAGTTATCCAATTTATGTAATCAAATTTTGATTCCATACAAATGACACGACCTGGTTATGAATTTTATAATAATCTAATATTCGGACAGGACACATTTCTGCGGAAAAACGAATTTCAGCTTTTTCGGCATTGGATTTTATCATTCTTAATTTCCTTTTATAAAATAATTCTACAATATTTTTAATATCTCAAGCACTTTTTGTATAAATTAATTTATTTTATTGCTCAACTAATCATACTTATTTTGCTTCTTGGTATTTATGTTTTGCATGATTCATTACTTGTGAAGTTCAGCTTTTTTTGTTCCAATCCTGTGTCATGTCTGAATATTTATAAAAGTGAATTATAAATTAAAAACAAAAAGGTAGATAATAATTAAAATAAAAAAATTTACTTTTTAGTACGCAAATAAAAGTGTGTTTCTAAAAGCTGTTTTTATTAAATTTATTTCAGATCCGGATTCTTTGCTGCAGCCAGCTTCATGTCATTCCAGCAGTGTGAATTCAATTTTGGTCGAGTGCCATTTAAATTCCCTCCAGCAAACATAAACTTCCAGTGTTTTAATAATTGTGCCACTCTGTTAGATGAAGAAAAGATCATACTTCCCAGGTATAAATGTCCACTTCTTGAAGACTGACTCTCAATCAAATTTTGAATCTGTGTGAGAATTTTGTATTAAAATGTTCCTGAAAACTTTCAGACATATAAGGCTCGAAAAACTGAGGCAGACCAGCGTGAAAGAAGATTCTTGCTCCTTGTGTTTTGATGGATCTGCAACTGTTAGATTAGATCCGTGTCAACATACGTAAGTAGTTTAGTTAATTAAACTCGTAGAATCGCTGGATTTATTTTTGCGTGGTGTTTTGCTTATTTACTACTCAACATTATGATTTATTCACGTAAATACTGTTTTAAACTTTTATTTCTTTTAATTCAACTAGTTACAAAAATGAAAATTTAAAATCGGACAAGTCAGTTCTACAGAAAAAATGAAAATGCCTGTCAAACTTTTAGATGCTTATAAGGAAGTGACTTAAGACTTATTCAATACAAAATATCCTTCATACATACAATCTAATCATACCAAGTTGCAGAAAAGGGCACTGATCCATTATAGTGCATATCTTCGGGGAACTTTATTGTGGTTATAAAGGCCATGTTGCTCTCAACTGCCATTGCGAATCTGGACCATTGATTAAATTTTTTTTCTCTCATTTATTTCAGTTTAAAAAATGTTTTATCTACAACATGATCATGTGTTAGAGGTTATTAATTATATTCATCCTAAAATAGTTTGGCATTGCTTCTTTTCACCGTGTTACACTGTGGTTAATTTATGCTGTTTTGTGAGACACTTCAAGCATGCCGTCATGATTTTGTTTGTGCTTCTTGCTTTTGCATCACAATGCAGCATAAGACAGTGAGCAGTTTAACATCATACACAGTGACTTTTATCATGTGACTATGATGTCGCATGCATCAACCTTAATACATCATAACTTTCAGTCGAGTTCTGTTAACGTGAACTGCACCAGCCATTCTGAGTGCTTTACCAGTTTGGGCCAGTCTCAGTGTTTAATTGATGTGTTATTGAAACATTCTTTGATTTCTTTTGTCGCAGGGGATTCTGTGTCCAGTGTGCCTTGCAGCTCGAAGTGTGTCCCATGTGCCGCAGCAAGATTGATGAGAGAGCTGAAATTGGATGAAAAGTAATCTTTTTTTTTTTAAATGCATCATAATGTCCATTCTTTCACTCTAATCTCATTTTGGTTTAAAAAATATTTCATGGTCATATTTTTCACATGATCCAAAAATTTGTGTAAAGTGGATACAAATAAAGCAGTTATTAATAATAAACCATTCAAATATACTATGAGCTCGCATATATCAGTTAAAATGAAATGAATATTCGCTAACATGCATTTTCCCTTGCATTAAAAAGTGCAAAATATTTTAAGAACTTTACAACAATGTAGAGATCTTTCAGGCCTCTGTGAATAAGTTATTATCTGCATTTAATCTTTTAAAGCCAATTTCAATAAGAAATTATTTGTATCTGTCAATTTTCTCTTATTTATCCATTCTATAATTTTCATATTATATTAGTTTTCTGATTTGTCAAAACTGTCAGAATTTTTGCTGTCCCAGTTGTGTCAGGGGTACTCGTGAATGTCTTTGTTCTCATTGTTGGGTGTGCAGCCTCCATACACTAGCATGCTATAGATTTCAGATGGCATCAATGCGTTAACTAAAATGCATTAATGCTTACTGAAATTACATCTGGGTTTGGTGAGGGTATTTTGATACTATAGTCTGCAAAGGGAACATGCTTGATCTGAATATCCAATTATCTGGGCATCTGTAAGGTTTAAATTGCTGCTATGATATCATTTGAACTCTCGTAGGAAATTCCAAATATCCAAATGTACTGCTAATTTTTATTGTTATACTTGTAATATTGCATCAGACAAACTGAAGGATCATTTGATGCTTAAATATGTGCTCATAAAGGTTTACAGGTATTGATTTCATAAGAGATAACTCCTGAAAATTCTCATCACAATAGCATTTGCTCCGTAAGCGAGAGCTATGCAAAAACTTCAAAACATACCAAAAGTGTATGACCCTTTTGATGTGTTTCTTAATATCTTATTTCTTCCATATCTTGTGTATAGTTTCATAGTGCTGCATATAGCATGGTGTACTTCTAGCTTAATGGAATTACTCTGGGTGCCACTAATATTTCAACAACTTTGCTTCAAAAATGCATTTTAGTTGTGATATACTGGAGTAAGTCTCAACTACACAAATATCTAGCCCATCCATTGAATCTAGGATACATATTTATTAACAACTAGCAGTACGCTCACGGCGTTGCCCGTGGGATCGGGACTTCAACAAAATAAAAAAAAAGCCCACATACAATTACATAAATGAGTTTTAAAAACGAAATCGAAACAGAAATATATATATTATTGAGTTGGTCCGCCTCTTTTTCCTCTCGACTGAGTACCGTTAAATCCAAAACAAAGGTTAAAAAATTACACTGTGATATTTATTACACCGCAAGCAAAGTATGAAAGGAAAAGAAATAAGTTAAGACATGCTTAAAAATAATAATCGAAGTCATCGAGTAAATAAATCATCTCCTCGCAGAACGCGAAAGTAATGACGTCACCCTGGCCCGTCAGCCAATGAAATTGCCCGCAACGTTCCGGAGAGCTGTCGCGTTCGGAAGCTTCGCTAGAGGAAAAATATTGTTCAACTACCAGGAAAAAATTAATTTTAAAAAAACGAAAAAAGATATTTTAACCATTCTTGTTTTAAATCCGACAGAACCGTTGCAGTTATAAGCTGAAAAATTTTCAAAATGATATCTTTATTAGAACATCGAATGCAAGAGTTTTAAGGATTCCAAAAAATTTTATTTTTGAAAAGTGACTATTTTTAAAAAAATTCCCAAAATTCAGTAAATTACGTTAGAAATTCGAAACTAACTTCATTAGAATGGAAATCGTGTGCTCTTTCCAATGGTTTATCTATTTTTTTCGTACAATTATTCAAAACCATTCTATTGAGAAATTAGTGCTAAAAATCAACCAAAACAACACGAAACATTAAATAAAAAATTTTCTAGGTTAAATTTTAAAATTTCGGCTTCGAGGTGCATTGAGTCACCATTACGACTACCTGTGTGCCAAATTTCATAGCTGTGAGTGCGATAGATTCGTCTGGACAGCGCAGACACACACAAACATTGCCTTTTATAAGTATAGATTAGCTGCCTTCGGCGACCAGCTTCGCCGGGCATATAATTTCAAATGAATCTCTTGTGAGTAATTTTATGTTCCTGGTTCCCTTAACAAAACAATTTTTAACTTCAAATTGCGATATACATTTAACCCACATTCTTTTCGTATCCGACTTTACTTCCTTATTCCTTATAAACAAAACAGCTCTCTTACTCGTATTACAAACTACATTACTGATGACCTGTAAAAAGTATTGATCTGCATTTTATGTCAACATTATGTCAGTCATTTTGTGTAATACATTTAGAAAGTAATTATATTTGAATAATTTTTTCTGCATTACTCAAGAAATGTACAAAAAAATTTGGACAGAAATTAATCAATTGTAATGAATTTAAAATATCACCTTTTATCATTAAAAGGTTTTATACTTAGTTCAGAAAATCATTCCTGTTGCTTCGACCGCTATTTTCCTATTGATTGCGAGATGAGCTTTTTAAATTCTTTCCTTCTAACCACAAATGACCAACAATGGCTGCCCTTTCATTGTTGACAAATGACCGCTTAGCGGCATCCTCCCTCATTCCCCTGCCCTTCCCTACCTTTGGTCGAAAAGAGAAACGGCCTCCTTGAGCGACCTTGACTGCAGTTAATGACAATTTAAAACCTTGCAAAATTTAAAGTAATTATTGCACAGTACTCATACTAATATCATTGGAAAGATAATTGTTTGCATTTTAAAGTGGTATAAGAATCATTTTCATGCAATAGTTGTTTCGGAAGTTATTCCCAAAAACGTTCAAAATTTGCTTAATTCTTAAATAATTAAAATTTGAATAAAAAATTGAAAAAAATGGCACCAAGGTGCACATTCCCACCCTCCAAAGTATACCTGTACCAAATTTGATAGCTCCAAGTTTAACGGTCTGTTCTGTAGACTGCCAACAGACTTTCTCTTTTATTATTAGTAGAGATATATAAATAAGAAAAGTATTCACAGTTGTCATTAAAAGGCTTGATATATCTAGTGATTAGTTGTGAGTAAATATCACATATTCGAGTGCCTGCTGGTCGCACATCTGGACGAAGCTTCTGCCATAATTCATTTGAGGTCTCCATGACCAATTTCAGTTATAGTTCGGGAAAAAGTCTGGAACCATCCAAAATTCCTTGGCACTCTTTCGCAGTGCCTTACCAACCACATCCGGTCATTTGACTGCCAGTTACCATCCATACATCTAGGAATGCAATTAGCATATCTTCCCACCTGCAGGTGTCCACAAAACAAATATGCTACACTATGTTAAGTAGACGAAAACTTACATTGTATCTTCTTCTTCATCTTCTAAATCTCAAAATTTTTCTTTTGGTGCTATAGCCACAATGAATTTAATATTGATTGTAGGCAATCAAGATAAATTAATATAGATTTTAGTTGGTAAAAATAAATATATACTAGTTTATTAACTGACTTTGCCCCCATGATAGATTCAAAATTGCTCTTTATTCATAATAATTAATTTTCTTAATCCTGTTACGACAATTTTCAGGATTTGGCCTTACACAATATTTTAAGCCTTGTGTTTACTTTATTACATTCTGCCACAGTTTGTATTGCTTGACTGGAAATACACCAGCAGACACTGGAAATAATGCTTTTCATTTAAGAATTTGTCTTTTCCTTAACTTAAGTAAATATCCTTAGAAATAATTACTTTTGGAAGTTGAAAATAACATATTCGACCTAGAAATGGACATACTAACTTTGTATTACTATCGTTCACTGTTTTGGAGAGTTCTTGTGGTAGGAACATGTGTTTTCAGTTTTATACAATAGATAAGGAAAAAATGAAACTTAAATTTCGTTTTGTGTTTGTCATTTTATTAACTTAGAACATCCTTTTCTTTCTAGGTACCTTATCAAGTGCGGTTGTCTGAAAAACACCTTACATACTACTTGAGTATGCAGATGACTGGTATATTTATTGACTTGAAAAAGCTGCCATATTTTTTTTAACAAAACAAAAATACCGTGTCTGGGGAGTTTTTTTTTAGAAGGCTGGGTTGAAGGTTTTAGGACATTAAGTGTTCCAGCCGAGGAAAAGGATATGATTTTGTGTAAAATTTTTGTTACAAATCAAATTGTATCTAATTTTAATTTTTTGTTTTGTTTTTGCATGCATCATCCTTCATTATTGAGTCCTTCATCCATGTGATATCAAATTTATTTGTACTTTGGTAAGACATGCTGTCTGGAAATATAAAGATTTAGATTGCAAGTTAATTTAAGCCATTATTCGCTGTTTCAGTGCCAAATATTACCAATGTTTGTGTAGTTTGTTGCTTTTACTCATCTTTATTCTTACAACATAAAAAATTGATTATGAAATCTGCTCTTGCTATCAATTGGTTCCATTTCAAATGTTTTTTTTTTTTTATTTCCGACTCCCTTTTAACTCGTAAGAAAGAGCTTATTTTAAAATCGTAGAAGTATTTTCTACTTCGAACAGTGTGTATAAAGTTTCTTCTAACGAACTTAAAACTATTCAAAGTTTAAATATTCCTTCGATAGAGTTTCACGGTGTGATTTTGTTAAAACACTATCTGTGCATTAGTTCATTGTACAGTTTTAAGTATTTGATAAAGTACTTACGTATATGAAAATATTATGTTGTGTTTTCATTAAAGTTTGTTAAAAATTATCATTTAAAAAAAATCTAGAAGTCAGCAAAAAATTTTATTAACTGAATGAATTGAACAAAAATCTATCCAAGTCTATAAAATCCTGTTGATCATTTAAAATTAAAAAAATATTTTTCTGTCCTTGCGACTATGCATTTGCATGTGTCTTCATTATTTAAATTGGTTTCATCTTGTATAAAATAAAACTTGTGCAGTTGTAAATAAAAGGAAATTAATCATTTTCTGCAATATTGTTTATTGACTGAAGAAAAATATTCATGGAATCGCCCACTGTATTTCAACTTGGCTGATCAATTGAGCAAAATAAGCCAAATATTGCATACATCAGACAGCACCAGAAATCATTGTATTAGGTTGGCCCTTTGTGCTTATGACATCAAACTTTTAATTTTTTTGCATTTATTTTAAAATTTTGCACGATTAATAAAACAGGCAACTCCAGAAATCATAGAATTTCATTACTACTTCAAATAAATAAGCTACAGTACAGTTACAGAATATTTTGATTTAATATAATGAAAGTATGTTAGAATACGGGCAAATCCTCCTAGTTGAACATTTTAAATTATCTCCTAATCTGGCATTCATTGAAGTCTGTATTTTCGTCCTTCATACTTTTTTTAAAATTGTATTTCTTGGATCAAGAAGGTAAATTTGAACGTTTTAAATCATTTAGAAATGTATTCAACTTCATTGGACATTTTTTTTTCACATTCGGATATTCTTTGCAAGATAAATTTAGATCACAAATATCCTCATATAAATTTTATTACAGCATTCCCTAAATAAACATTTATCACTCATAATTTAATTCAAAACTTTTTTACATAGGTTTATCCTACAGAAAAGTATTTATAGCTAGAAAAATAATTTTTATGTGATAAAATCCTCTTCTCTGATATTGTATAAATTCCAATTAAAAAAGATATTACAAGGAACACAAGGCTTGATTTGTACTTGGACAGCGAGAATAAATTGGAATTATGCGGTCTTCAACGATATCTCAACCATGACTGTTAATAGCTAAAAGATCTTACAGCACCAACTCGCATGTTCCTGGACATGAAGTAAACATTTCTATTGGTGATGTAGAAAAAAAGGGTATTGACACATTTTTAAATCTATACTTTATTTTCAGATAATTACATTTTGTGCACATAAAAATACTGGCAGACATTCAACTCATTGCAACAGAATTCCACAGTCCAACATATCTTTTGGAAGACACTAATCCTTGTTTTCTAATTTATCTTTAAATTTTTAAAAAAACAACACACAAGTACAGAGTGTCACCTAAGAACCAATAAAAGTCCTTTCTGACAAATTCACAAATAAAAGGTCGACTCTCAACAAAGAAACAAATCGTACAAAATGGCCTTCTCAATCACAACCTGCACTAAAATCTACAAAACAACGAATGCATCATTAAAAACATCGAGTGCACTATCACTGTACACAAAACCCTTAAGAGTCAAAAATACTATGCAACATTTAGAATAGGATTATACTTTTATAAACATATGTAATATCACGTTTTAAAATTGTGCGATTATCATTTGTAGAGTTCTCGATAACTATTGTTTTTTACTTAATATGGGATTTGAAATTCCTAGTTTAATATACTCAAATTACAAGATTAGCAGATTTTGGAGAGGCACAATTTTCAAATTGGAACAAAAATTTAAATGGCTCTAAGTTATGAAGTTAAATTGAGCTAAACCATTTATGTTGAATAAATTAAGCATTAAATTTGTAATGCAATATATAACATGTAATATACGGATGGATGTGTTGCATAAAATTTGCCCAAAGTAAGTTCAAATATCTTAAAAATTCAAATACAATACTGAGAAAGACTTTATAGTAATGCAAATAACAAATGAATACTGATTTGAATGATATATAATTTATATATTTTTTACTTAGTAATGAGTGCTATTTTTATGTTCTAGAAGTCACTATTTCCATAATGATCTTTTATAGACACGGTCATTGAAAGTATTTCAACCATAATTGCAATAGTGACACATATATTTATAACTGAATAAAACAAAGTTTTTGTTTAAAGCTACATGTTACATAAATTAAGTATTGGCGTACAATGGAGACAGCTCCAGAAATCTATATATTAAACTTGTCTTCTATGCTTATTAATTCAAACTTTACTTAATTGTTATTGTATTTTAAAATTTTATGTGGTTAATAAAACAGGTAACTTCAGAAGTCATAACATTTCATTACTACAAATAAATAAGTTACAATACACTTGCTTGCTTATAAAACCTGATTAATGACAACAAATAAATCATTTTATTAGCAACTCACTAAAACTAGAAATCATATTAATATAGTAAATATAAATAATCTGAATCGAAGACAACTCAAGTTGATAACGTCTGTTGGTAAGGTTATCAAGTTGATAAGGCTGAAAGACTCATTTAAATGATCCTGAATGTGTAGAACCTGATGATGCATATTCACCAAAATGCGACTCCACTCGGTTTCGACTTGAGTTGTCTTTGACTGTAGCCTCTTTTATCCTGAATAAAGATTCGCAGTTTAAAGGGAAAAGTTTCAGCTTTCCGGCTTCACAACAACAGATGATTTCCTTTCTTTCTTAAGGCTGGAAAGTTCACATCCGGTGTAAGGTAGATAAACGTGTTGAGTTTCGGAAATGCTACTTCGGCACAAGGGGCAGCTGTGACAGAGGGGAGCACACGTGCTACAACATGCGACGTGCCTGCACGGGAAGAAGACGGTACTCACATCGAAATCCATACAGATTCGACACAGCATAGAATCCTGGAATGCAGCTAACCGTTCTTGGATCTCCTGGAACATTTTTTATTTAATAAATAAGGGTATGAATTTGATAACACTCAGATTTTATCAAATAGCAGCAAACTTGTCAATTTACAAACAGGTATCATTATCACTGATAACATTTTTTTCTTTATATATAAGAGATTTACAAAAAGTAACATCACAAGAACGAAATTCAGTCTAACTTGATTGTGCGAATTTGTTTACCTCTTTATCATTTTATATTTAAATTCATCTCACTGTTTTGCTAGATAAAAATAGAAGATTTAATTTTTGCTAAGAAGAAATTTTCTCACGTTAAAAGTAAGGTTATTGCCAAAAAACTATACAAGACTATGACTATTGAGAGCAGAGCCATATTCAGTACACCAATTGGTCATGTTTACCTTCTATTTGAGCTAGATCAAGAGGTGAAATGAGTATCCATACAAATAAAAGCAGCAGGAGTCTCCAGCTTTTCAAAAATTTCTTCCGCCTCCCGATTCTCACCGATTTCCTCCTGCTTTTTAGTTTTTGAGAAATTGGAACAAATAAACAGTAATAATAATTTTAAAAAAAGCAGCAAAAGAAAAATCCAACGCTTGCCATGACCACATTCTCCTCAAATTTTGAATTCGTGACATCATTCAGCTACGGATTCTTCATTAGCTCTTTGCCACAGTATCATGTCCAGGCTTGTTGACTAGCAACTATCGCCATGGGTTTTCGGCGCATGCACTGGTTTTTGGCGCATGCACTGCTTAGCGCACTAGGGAGGAAACAGGGAGAATTTGTTTATCTCTTCTGCCGATCTTGTCGTGTTAGAGCTATCGCCAAATTTTTTTTTGTGCGTGCATTTCTTTTTTGAAAAAAGATAAATCGTATGCATGTTGTACTATTTGCATGTATGATTTTTCAATTGCTTCCGGAGGCAAGTATGATATTTGTAAGTAAGCATATTGCACTCAAAAAACATTTTTAGCTTATTTATTAAGACACACCCAAAATTTAGATTCTCACTTTCTAATCAGACTTTGGGAAATTTGTTGACTGTGAAGTCAAGAATGCAAGAGCCTTGTTTTAAAAGAGAATTTGATATTCAATTTTTAAAGAGAGCAAAATCTGCAACAACTTCTTCTTTAAAGAAGTACAAGTACATTATCCTGTAATTTGCAAATAGGACTTATTTGTAAGTAGAACTCGACTGCAAATATGAAAAAACTATAATCAAGAAATATATATATATATGAAGAAATGTAAATCCATAAATTAAAGCTCTGAAGTACAAAAAAATATATAGGCAAGTCGATAATTTATATTGGTAATACTGTCTAGATATAAAATATGTATGGAAGAGTGAGGACTAAAAAATGTATCTTTTAAAAAACTGATAAGATTATTTTAAAAACCCAGCTAAGCGATTTTTAAAATAAAAATATTTTCATTTATTTTGTAAAAAAAATAAAATTTTGAAAAAAATATAGCCAAAATGAAAGATTGTCTCATTAGGACCCTACACCTTATTTGTACATGAGTTAAATAAAGTAAATGTTGGCCCTGCTGCACATTTGTGATTGTGTATGTATAATTGAAAATGTCTCCCTCTTTTTCAAATCTGTAGGTTGGCAGGTCTGTAAAACTGAAATTCACCAACAGTTCGTAAATTAAAGAAATCCAGACTACTGAAGAGATTTTCTTCAAATTTTGCTTGCAAATCAAATGAAGCATAACAAAGATTTTAGTGATGGTTTCATGAAAATACTTTACATATTTCATTTTTTATTCATTAAAAACTATGCTTCCATCTGCAGGTTTTATCTTTAGTTTTGCCATTCCTATTAAATTAGAGTATTGCAGATATTTTAAATAATTTTATTTATAAGCCCGTGAATTGCTACTCGCATTGTTCAATTCAATTTGGTTCCATTTTTTAAAAATTATTAACAACCTAAGGAAAAAATGAGCTTTTGGAAATTTTAAAAAAATAGTTTGGTGCGACTGATATTCTCATATTAATTAAAAAATAAAGTGCAGACAATAAGATTTTCTGTATTATAATATTTTATATAAAATATTTTTAATTTGAAAACATCACATATATATTTAAAAAGTATGTTTATTTACCATTCCTTTGAGAGTGCTAATTTTAAATTCATTTTTAATTTCATGCCTATCACATTTACACTATGTAGCCATCCAACATTTGATATGATGTGTGATAATTGTAATCTTTGTCATGTTCCAAGTACTTCCACTTCACTCACAAATACCAAAACATAAGGAGGGAGGTTTTGTTAAAGGTTTCGTGACTACTGATTCAATAGTGAATTAGGTAGATTCCTTATAGGAACTCTACCTATAGCAATGGGACTTCGGAAACTTTCTGCAGATCTTCACCGATCATGACCCCCTAGAACCCAAAACCACCCTTCGTTCAAAAGTTTATATATATATATAAATATTTAGTTAATTTTCTCATTCTTTACTTAATATATTTTGGAGATTTACTCCTATATTTGTTGTCTTTTTCCAACAATTGGCGCTCACAGAAGGTTGGCGCCTATAAATTTCGAAATAATGTGACATAATCAATTCCTAAGGTCGATTGGCATTTGATTGTTGGAATTCATATCTGGGTTGTCTTTTTCATAGCAATAATATTTAATCTTATTATCTTTCTGTATTTCATTGTGTGAATAATATTAGATTATATTGTTTTTTATATTTAATTTTAAATAATGGTTTAATAGGTGTATATGATGAAAATGTTGAGTTTTAATGGTATAAAAAAAATTTATATATATATATATATAACGCTTTTCCCATGTTATCTTGTGAACATGATAACTGGAATAATTTTAATTTCATTTTAACTGGCGTGGGATATGTTGCAAGGATAGCGAAATTCTCGGTTGAATTTGTAGATGGGCTATCCAGCTAGAAAGAGGTAGAAACTTTCATTTTCCCATAATTCCTTTACAGTTGAAAATAGAAAGAAAATTCAAATTTGGTGAATTATCGTCTTATCATAACGAACAATTTTTGCATTTAAACTTTTTCGATAGCTACAATTGCTTAGAAGTTATCAGCTGAAAAGTGATTTTCCCTCCACTCCCTATCTTTCAACCTAGCATGTTACCTCTTTTTGGAAACCTCTTGTCATTTGCAGTCTCTTCCACCAGCATTCATTCTTGCAGCTCCAATCCTTATGAGAATAGAGGGTGAAATATTCTTTTCCTTATTATTAGTAGTAGAGATGTATATGCATAACGCTTTTAGCCATGGTATCTTGTGAATATGATAACTAGAATAATTATGTTAAGATTTTAATTGGCGAGAGGTATGTTGTAAGGATGGTGAAAATCTCGGCCGAGTCCGTAGATGGACTATCCAGTTTAAAGGGGGTGGAAATGGTGGGGGGTTGAAAATTTCATTTCCCCATAATTCCCTTATGATTGAAGATAGAAAGAAAATTCAAATTATGCGAATTATTGCATCATCGTAACAAACAACTTTTGTATTGAAACTTTTTTGATAGCTACAATTGCTTAGAAGTTATGAGCTAAAAAGCCATTTTCAATCCCTTTTAACTAACTTTTGGGCTTTGAAAAGTTGAGAATGACCTTTCTCTTGTCTTAAATAAAAAGTGTGCAAAGTTTGGTTGAAATCAGTCCAGTGGTTTAAGGAGATGTGGAACATACATACATAGCCACAATGACTTATTTAAATTAAGATAAATCCAAATTATTGCTGGCAAATACTACGAGCCATAAAAATATAGTAAAAAATAGTTAATTTTAATTAATCAAACCATTGATTTTATGGTAACCTAGATTAAATAAATTAATTTTTAAATCTAGTGTCAATTTCTTGTTACTGTTCCAGATAGGTTCGCTTAATTTTATCTAGGGGATATTTGCACTGCTGGGATGTTTATTTCTTTATCACTCCTACGTGTTGAATGATTATGTGTTGGGATATAAAAAAAAAATGACCAATAAATTTAGCATAACCTTTTGAATACAATGATAAAACCTTGTTATAGTAAAAAATTAAATGCCAAGAAAACAGAATCGCAACATAAATATTACAATGTGTGGAAACAATAAAGTCATTAGCTAAGTCTGTAATGACTAATATGTAATATTTCATTACTGTTGTAACAAGTAAAGGAATCTACCTTTGCCTTCCAGCTTGCCGAAAGGGATTTTTTTTATTAATAAGACAAAATACTTTCATTTCAAGCAAAAACGGGTGTATCAGCCAGCACACAAGTAAAACTGTTGAGAATAGACCCAAAAATCCACTCACCTTACAAGCAGTTGCATGGCAGCCTTGTTCCTTTGAATTGTTACTTTCTACAGGGGGTGCGTCCACAGAATTCCGCTTCCCAACCATCTCCATCTGATACATGACACGTCTCGTGTGATCGTACACCTCCCGGCAAGTTTTTTGGATGTCGAACACATAATTTTTCCCAAGCGCAGTGTTTTCATTGAACAAAGAAGCAATGGTGCCTTTCAAGTCCCTGATGTACTGAGAAGTGACAGCATTTCTCACAGTCTCGCAGCTATAGAAAGCATGCTTCTCGGTGACAGCTCTGTACAGAGCACTGGCAGAATGACAGTTTTCGAGTTTGAATCCCAGAGCAGAAGATTCTCCGCACTCATTTACAAAATTCAAGAAGAAACATCGCCCTGCGTTGGTGGCCAGGTGAATGGATGCATAAGGGATGCTGTTGATATGAAAATAAAGCAAATATTAGAACAAACCTTATACAGCCGAATAAATTACTTTTAATAATTTATTAGTTTTATTTCTGGTTTAAATAAGTGTAGATTATTTTAAAAACATTTTAAAATGGGATGCAAAGGAATTTAAAGAGCCTTTCAAAAAACCCTCAAAAATAATAACAGCTGCACCAACTCAAGATATTATCGGAAACCAGTATTATGTTTCTACAGTTGCATTCGGGAAGTACGTATTTTCTGAAATGCATCAAATGTGAATATTGATTAATGGAAATTCATAGATGCTTTATGTGGGTGGCAGTGGTTATTTTTTTACAAGAAATTAAATATTGTTTCAAGCCAGTGAAATGCAAAATTTATGCAGTTATTTTCACCCAAAATTTAGAGTTTGGTTGCTTTCATTTATCTGGGTCAATTCTTTATGTAGACTTTTTGAAATTTGATAAAAAAAATTTCATGTCGGTAGGAAAAAGAAATAAGTACATGAATAATAGAAACACATAAAATTATGTGACTTCAGAAAGAATTACATTTTAGCAAAACCATTTAAATTTAAAGGTATCCTTTAATATGAAAAAAAAGCAGCAGCAACCTTAACTACACAACTTGCATGGGGAAAAAAAAAATCTCCAGAAATCTGGATAAACGATATATCATTGATGGTGTGTCATTTGATGAAATTTCACTCTTGCTTGAAACCTTGGCTAAAAATAAATAACCTTAAGACTATAGATAAGCAACAAACTGAAAATATTTCCCATTTCCTTTAACAGGAAGTAAGCAAGTTACAATGATCAAGGAACTGAACTTGGAGGTCAGTGCCCACGTTCTAAGAGTCAAATTATACTTACAAACAGATAGTATGAAAATAAAAAAATATAAAACTGAGCTAAGTTGGACAGATAGTTGCCTGATGTCTCTGTCCCTCAGCATGCATACTATTTGCGATACAAATGCAAAATATAATTCATTGGCGCAGATTTAATCTAATCAGCTAAAAAACAACAACAAAAAAGATGATTGGAATAGTTTCAGGAAGTTCCACTTCCGAAACTTTACAAAATTTTCCATCAACTACTGCACATTAAAGCCCTGTGTCTTCACATGAGGACAGTTAATCAAACATTAAGTAGGATCTTTATATGTTCTTCAAATGATTTTTTTTTTCATGTGAAAGTAGATGACATCACTATAAACAATCCCACAAATATTCAGGAATCTGATGTTATTTATAAAGTCAAGATTCTGACAATTATTTATGATTTTTAAAGCATCATAAATGTATTTTGTGTCAGTACATCCAAGTAAAGTCAAAGTTAGTAATTATATCTGTTATAACATTTTAGAGTGCTGTGGCAACGTATGATGGAAAAATAATCGGTTATCTCATGAATTTCCTTTTCAAAAGTGGTATCCTGTTATGTTGATTTGAGGATACTGGGCTTTACAGCAAACTTTTATATAAACTTCCAGAATCATATTTTTTTGTATTTTCTGATCTAATAATTAAATGAAAATTCTTTCAAAATTTTTAAAGCAAATACTCATAATTCCTTCTTTTTTGAAGATAATCTTGCTTAATAAATATGTCCTCAAGTTTCTTTTGGTTGAAGAAGTTCAGGAATATTACTTCTTGATAAAAATTGAAGCAGATATCATTCAACTCCACTAAATATTTACAAGCTAAGTGCTGAAGAACAATTTCGTGATGCAAGTACAACTGCACCTATAGTAACTGATATTCCAGGTTCAGTTGAAATAAAAAAGGAAATCTAAGAAAAACCAAAACAAAGTAAACTGGTCAAAAGGTGACCAAAGAAATTAATGAACAAGTATAGTAAATTCAATTTCTGAAAATTTTATAAATAAAATGTGCCAGTTAACTGTATCAGGAATGTTTGAAAACTTTTTACTCAGGAAATATAGGACCTGCTTAGATATGTTGCTAAAGTAAAATCTATTCCCAAATACTTTCTATCTGACATAATTATATTCATAAGATTTCTCATACTTTCAGTAAAAGAGATTATTAGTCAGAGTATTCAGGAATTGACATTATAAAAAAAGGATACTTTTTTTATGAAATAAATAATTCTATTAAATATTAAAATAATTTTAAACCCATTTTGTCTAAAAATTCAATAAAATATTTTAACTAGGCCTTTATTACAATCTCTTTATGTTTTTAGAAAGTTTCATAACTTCACTTAAAAAAAAAATCAATGGGATGTCCAGCATACTCAAATGAGGATGGGCTGTAATTTTAAAACTAATACAAGTTACTTGATTTTCATATTTTTTTACTCTTAAAGGCCCATTGACTTAAATTTCTGATATTAATCTAAATATATCCAGAAGAATTAATTCGAGCATTAATAGGTTTAGGGCATTCAGAACATAAAAGGTAACAATCAGATAACATGCTTCCTTTTTTAATTAATATAAATCTTTATTGGAGGAAATATCTAAGCAAGTTATATAATTTTTTTCCCATAAAATTTTGAAACAATGCATGAAAAGGGTTTCAAGTTCCTGCAGTTATAAAATTTAAGTTCAAAATATGTTTATGGATAGGATACTAAAACCTATTAGTAGTAATTAATTTATTCAATAATTTTAATGAAGAAACCTAACAGAGAAAATACTTAAACAGTGGTGAAAAAAATAATATTTGAAGTTTGATGATTACAAGTATTTTATAAACTTAGAAAAAAAATTTCTTTTCAATTTAGCATTTCCTAATTACAAGTTATATGGGTCAGAGATATAAAGGAAAACAAATTTTCCTATCCTAAATTACAAGACATTTCTTCTGACCCACACACAAAAAAAAGTAGCACTAGACAGAAGTATAAGAATTTTTTATGACCTAAATTCAAATTCACAACTTTTCGATGACATTCAGAACACCCTGGTAAATTCTAATCCATTAAATCGCCACAGTGAACAAAAATCAGTGTTATAAATGCAAAATTCCAAATTCGGTATCATTCCAGAACTCACAAACAATGACACAGGTTTTTTATTGATATGGGTTTTTTAAGGCATAAACAGACATTACTCTAAATGAACAAAACAAATCATAAACCTACAGTACAAGAAAAGTCCGATTCCAAAATTCTTTTTGATGTTTTCAAACAAATCCTGGTTTTCATATTGGATATTTGAATCAAATGAAAAGACAAAACATGAAATATATGTGTCCAGAAACAACATTATCAAGCTAATTAATATATGTCCTTAAAAGATATGCTGAAAAAATTCATTAGATTAAAAAATATAGAAATTTCTGAAATACTGAAAATGTAAGATTTTATATTTTTTGAATGAATTTTCTTCACAATGTAAAAAAGCCAATATCTATATAGCATATATTACACTCTCTAATATGAGGAACACATAACACTTTGGTGATATTTTTAATAAATAAATATTTGAAATCTTACAATAAATTGAAATTAATGATAATGAAATTAAGATAAATTACAAATGCACACAGTTGTCATGCTTGGATTTGCTTTATAGTGTTAAACTGACATTCAGAAACCAAGCAAATCAAAATTAACACTCAGAAAGATAACAATTAAAGGCAAGATTTGTAATATCATGTATATAAAGTTTGTATCCCTATGATGGCATCATTAATGTTAATGGCCGCTAACAGTATAGCTGTGTTCTCATCATGTAAATAAATTCATCTTCATTTTTAACCTTACATCAGTATTTATCTGAGGTATAAACAATCATAAACCAGCGGGAGTGGTCTCCCCTAAACTTTCTCGTATACTTCCCAAAAAGGTGTCATTTTCCCTCTAACTAGGGTTGCCATACGTCCCGTATACTATTTGTCCCGTTTGCTTCCTAAACTCCGAGTCATTATAATTTTAAAATGACCTGCGCCCATTTTTATGATTATGTGTAAAAGGAAAATGATAATTAAAAAAAATTGCGTTAAGTTCTCAATTTTTACGCGTGCTGAGGTACCACAACTTTATTTAAAGTTTTTGAGATTGAAATCTTACTACAAATATCATGCAAGATTTCACCATGCCTTCCATCTGCAGAATGTCAGAACGAAGTTTCGGGTTCAGGGGGTTGCCATAATTTCCGAAGCGCATCCGAAGCTACAATACTTCGTAGACCGCCAAGGTCAAAAGCCAACTATACTAATTTGAGTAAAATAAGCGAAACGCTAGCCAACACACAGTCGTAATGTGCATTTTGAACCAAATATGCAATTTTAACATCTTTTTTTCAATGAATTGAAACGAAATTTGAGCACAGATCTATAATTAATATTGGCAAACGTCATACCAATTTTTATTTATCTAAGCCAAAGGGTTTAGGAGATATAATTTTTACAAGTATGTGATTATACAGACTGACAGACAGTCAACCCTTTGACGGATTTGGCCCAAAATTTTATACGGACCTACATTCATGATGATAAAACTGTGTACCAAATTTTATCCATCTAGCTATTCAAGTTTTTGAGTTATAGCGTTCACATGACCTCGAACATACAGACAGACAGACTTCCCGTTGACGGATTTTGTCCAAAATTTGATAGAAACCTACAAATTATGTGTCAAGATCACATACCAAATTTCATCCCCGTAGCTCTAATAGTTTTCGAGTTATTGTGTTCACACACAGACAGACATAATTCCAAAATTGTGTTTTTCGGAATCAGGGAGGTCTAAAACGTGGAGATTCGTCAAAATCTCGAGTTCGAATTTTTTGACGATTACAATACTTTCTCTTTGTATACTACGTATACGAGAAAGTAAAAAGGTGGCAGCGGAAAAGAAAAGTCTCATGCTCAAAATTCCAGAGGCAGAGGATATAAGAAGAAAAGACCTCAAATATGGAGTCAATCAGAAAAAATATTCTGACAAGCATCATAGAGTTAAAGACCTTCAAGAACATAAACCTGGATAAGTCATCTGGATTACTGACCAAAGATCCTATGGGAGGATGAAAGCAAAGCATGCTGCTCTTCGATCCTACTTGGTAGAAACTCTTAGAGGTATCATTCGACGCAACCATTTCCATCTTCTGGACAGTTGGAATATGATCAAGATGATACAATGAGAGAACGGCTAGGTTTCCCAAGAGACTCCTCACTTGGCTCACTTTGAGATGATATGCCAGGAACTCCAAGCTCTTCTCCAACAACACTGTCACCATTTAGTGCACCAAGGTCTCCTGAACAGTTTTATAAAACAAGGAGAGGTCGAACAGTGTGACCTCCAGACTAGATTTATAACTGAGAGGGGAGGTGTAATATCATATATATATTGTATATAAAGTTTGTATTCCTATGATGGCAACATTAATGTTAATGGCTGCTAACGGTATAGCTGTGTTCTCATCATGTAAATAAATTCATCTTCATTTTAAACATCGCAACTGTACTTATGTGAAGAATAAATGATCATAAAACAAGATTAGCCATTACTTACTTATGTTTCAAAACAAGATTGAGGTCATGAATGAGAACTCCTGTGGACCCTACACCAATCCTCAGAGTTTCCCCATTTCTGTTCTTCACAAAGTACTGTTCCATTCCAAAGTCTTCAAGCTCCGAAGCTTCTTTAAGAAACTGGTAGACAGCAGCACTAGTTGTCATTCCTTTGAGCGACAGGTGCTCTTTCATCACTTTCTGGCACAGGTGAACCACTACAGTCCTGTCTGTTTCTATGCTAACCTATCAAGGGAACATCCAGCATGTGAAATTCAAAGACTATTTTGAGCCAAATGCAATTTATTATGTTGCCTGAAACAAAGCTCAATTTATTAAAATGCATAGTTATTTTGAAAATTACAGAAACCAGCGGGAGTTGTCTCCCCTAAACTTTCTTGCATACTCCTAATACATGTGGAGAAAAAATAAGCTACAAGGCAATAAAACAAACAAGCATCTCTAACGTAGTGGAGAAAAAAAAGCTTGGGAATCAGAAGCTTGAAGGCAAAAGTAGAAGTGGAAAGGATTAGTGCAATTATGCAATAATGGCCTAGTGTCATTGTGTGATGAGAAAAGACAAATAGGCGATTTGAACACCTTTTTTTTGACCGACTGAAACTAAAATTGGGCACGGATCTACAATTAATGTTAGCAGGACTCATACCAATTTTTATTTATCAAAACAGCAGTGTTTACGAGTTAAAATGTTTAGAAGTATGCGATTATACAGACTGACAGACAGTCAACCCTTTGATGGATTTGGCCCAATTTGATACGGACCTACAATCCTCATAATAAAACTGTGTAACAAATTTTATCCATCTAGCTATTCAAGTTTTTGAGTTATAGTGTTCACATGAATGCAGACAGACGGACTTCCTGTAGACAGATTTTGACCAAAATTTGATAGAAACCTACAAATTATGTGTAAAGATCACATACCAAATTTCATCTTCATAGCTCTAATAGTTTTTGAGTTATCGTGTTCACAGACACACAATTCCAAAATTGTGTTTTTCGGACTCAGGGAGGTCTAAAACGTGGAGATTCTTCAAAATCTCGAGTTCGAATTTTTTGATAATTATAATACTTTCTCTTTGTATACTTCATATACGAGAATGTAAAAAAGGGCTTTATTCTCTTCACTTCACATCTTTTCTTTGTTATCACCTTTGCTACTTCTTGGCAAGGGCTTGTTTGTGATGATTACTTTCCAAAAACTGATCCAAAATAAATTTCATTATTTTAAGATTTCACAACAAATAAATTCCCTTTCATAATCATAAATAACTGTAGCAAAGAGTACCAAGCATCACAATAAAAGCATTTATTTTAGCATTATCTCTGTTATTTCTTTATAATGCAATTCCCCAAAAAACACCTATATTTCAATACAAACTTAAGGGGCGAGGGTTCTGCTCATATTAATTTGGATCCTGTTCATATTTGGTCTTTAACAACTTGTCTCCTGAACATGTTTGCAGATGAAAAACTCTCAGTCAGTAATTTTTGAAAAATTTATTAACAGGCCCAGGATTGTTAAGTTTGAAACAGCTTCATTTCTTTTTTATTAATCAAAATTAACTGCCATGAAAACTCCACTAAGCTCTTCCTTATGATTCATAATTTGCGAGTAAAGTTCATATTTCAAAACAAATATTTGTAACAAAGGTTATATTTGTCACATACCAAATCAGCTGTTGACTGTTACATAACGTGAATGCCATATGCAAGAAAGTTAAAATATATTTAATGATTGCACTCAATGGAATGCCTATGTGCATTATTTAAGAATATATGCAATATTTTTAATTAAAAAATACTTTTATATAAAATATTACAGTACAGAAAATGCTCTACAACTTTATATTTAATTAAATGAGAATATCAATTGCAACAATGGATTTTCATATCTTGTAGCTTTTTGAAAAATCAGACTATACCGAATGATTTCTAAAAATTGCCATAAACTAATTTTTTTCATAAAATACTAATATAATAGACCAGATCTGTGTCTCACTGATCCGGTAACACTCTGACCTCACCAACAATAAAATTTGCGCCATAGCACTTGTAGACGTTAAACAGCATTATTTCATTGTTAGAGCACCTAAATTTCAGTAATTTTAAATTTAAAAAAGAAATTGTCATTATAATTTCAAATTTAATAGCTCTAAAATAGTGAAATAAAATTTGCTATCGATTGATATAAAATTTATCTCGCTATGATCAATAGTTCCCGAGAAATTTTAAATTATATTAATCATATAGTTCAAATTAATTTCCGTTTTTTAATAGAAAGTAGTAAATTACGTCAGTGGTATATCATGCATGTGATATAGTTTGGACGCCACAATGCATCTGATTATTTATTGCAATCCTGATGATATAATTTGATAATATTTTTGGCAATATTAAAATTTACACAAAGACATCTGAAGTACAAGGAAAATTGTTAATCAACGAAAAATACTTCACAAGGAATGTTGTTTACCAAGAGGTTTTTGAATAAAGAAATATGTAAATAAAAAAATATTTCCTGTCATAAAACATATGTTTATTTTGTTTTCTATCAATGTTAAACATTTCTCTTGCATATTTAAACACATCAACTTTGACGGGATATCTTTCAAATGAAGAGGCATTCGTACCCGTCGTACCATGATGGGTGATTTTCTAGTTTTTAAAGAATGATATAAAATTTAACTACACACTGCTAATGGCAACTCAGATACAAATAAATGAAATGACTCAAAATATCTAATATTTTCATTCAAAAGGAATGACAACATAAATGATAAAATACTCATTTCTAAATGGAAACAGTGTTTAATTAATAAAAGTTAACTACAGTTGAACCTCCATTTAACGAACCTCTATTTTGTGAACTTTTCCTTGGAACCAAGATCATTTTGCGAATTTCTTCGTAAAATAACCTCCAAATAGCGAAGTGCATTCTCTATTTAACGAACTTTTTCTTGTGATCCAATATTTTTTTCCCTCCCTATTTCTCAAAATATTTCTAAACATTTCAAACTTATTCTTTCTTTTAACACATTTTATGGTGATCAATGACCTTGAAGCTGGAAAATGTCAAAGCGAAAATTCTTGAGCATGAAAGAAAAAAATTTAATTTTTCATGAGATTGATAAAGGCGTGAAAAAAAAGGATATTGCTTTAAAATTTGGTATTCCTCCAAACAGCTTATCAATCATAATAAAAAAAATCGTGATAAGAAACAAAATTATGATTCATTGAATTCTTGTTCAAAACGTTTAAAAGCATGTGTCTATGAAGATGTGGATGAGGCAGTTTTGAAGTGGACAGGGTGAAAAATACAAAGAATACAGCAATGAATTGCGATGAAGACGAAGATGATGAAGATGGAAATGATCATGATACAGAAATCAACAAACCTTTGTATGATGAAATGCTAAAATTCATGAGTTTTAATATAAAACTATTTTTTATAAATGAAAATACAGTGTATTCCCGGACAATGTTTCGTTTTATTCTTGTTTTCCTTGCAGATTTCTTTTTGATGCGTAAAATATATAAAACAAATAGATATTAATTTACAAAATAAAGGTGCGATTAATTACTTTATTAATAATATTTAGTGTTTATGAATTTAAAATCTGTTTTGTGTAGTTTAAAGTATTTTAAAAGGTGAATCTCTATTTAACGAATTTTCCATATAACAAACTTTTTTTCGGGATTTAGCGATTTCGTTAAATAGAGGTCCGACTGTATTTAATGAATTGTGATTTTTCTTATGCCTCATAATATTCGTGAACTAAATATGAAGGAAATCTACCAAGTAGTTTGGCTTTCTACAGCATATAAACTGAATTTAACTTTTACTTATATAGATTTAAAAAAAAAAAAAAGACTTGCCTGTTGTTGCTCCTCATCTTTTGATTCTGTAATAATTTCTTCATTAGAGTTGTGGTTGTTACTACTGGCATCATTGCTTCCACCAGAGCGCCACCTAACACGCAACTGAGGTGGGTGTTCAGGGTCCTCGGAACAGTTCACCAAATAATTTGTTGGCAGATATTTGGGATACTGGAGGAGCGCAGAAGCTGATCCAACCGTTTCATCAAGGTCGCCAAGTTCTATTTGAGCAATAAGAGCAGTTAAATGACAAATCTGATGGGTAGAGGACACTCGTAATCGATTTTCGATGAATGCACGACGGACATCGAGGTAAAAGTAATGCCTATGAGAAAATGATGATACATATTATATGAAGCATAAGAAAATAAACACATAAAATTAAGAGAGAGAGAATTTGTTGGTATAAAAAAATAGGCATTTTTACATTAGCAAAGCAGCAGGCAAGATGTGAGCAAGTTTGTCAAAAACAGAAATCTCAGACTACGAAAGTTTTATTTGGTTTATTCTTTTATGATATTTCAGTTCACAATCTTTTTAACTAGCAAAAAATTTATACAGCAAACAACCAGTTTGAACAGATCAAGTAGAGCCTTGCAAATAGATCAAGATTATTAAAATCACCAAACAGTGACTAAATGGCAAAGAAATATGCATCTTCAAACATTTAAAATAATATTCAAAGGGTTAATAAGCTAATTTCAATTTTTATTTTGAACCTTTAAATTTATACAAGAACAAATGCTAACATCCAGGTTCAATTAAAAAAATACCAATATTGGAAATGTCTGGTATTTATTTGAAGTCATGAGAAATAATATTACAGTGCAACTGGGTTCAAGAATTTAGACTTGAAATTTTTGGCTACAATCAGATTACTATGAATATTGTGGCCATTTTCATTCAAATGCACGACAACATTTGCATTTGGTATTAACTTCTGTTCTGCTAAAACACAGAATAAATAGATTTACATTCACACCTATATTTAAAATTATAAAATGGAATCAAATTTAAAAAGCAATAGTTTTTTTAAACAAATGTTAAAAATGACCACATTTCAAGGGGGGGGGGGAGCTGATATAGTAAGAGTATTGCTAATTAACTGTAAGCAAATTAACTTAAAATCAGTACGGATGGAAAAATCATTAAATTTTAAACGAAGTCATTAGCTCACCAGTTCCTCAGTACTTTTCTATAAAATATTTAAAAACTGTCTATTTTAAAGTCCTAAAAAAAAAAAAAAATGATGCAACTTTAACCTGTTGGCTACCAATGTTAGATGCGAAAAATATACATATTTTCTGTACATCTCGCAAAGTTGCTTCAATTTATTTGATACCAAAGAAGTCTGAGGTCACATCAAAAAATAAGATTGAATAAGGCCATGGGACTCACAAGTAAGACCCCAATAATAGCCATTTTGTAAATGGTTGATACATTAAAATGTTCATTTGCAATTTAAATATAAAGAATATATTTTGCTTTAGAAATAAAAAAAATGTTTTACCAAAAGATAGAAATTGGAATCAAGATTATATGGTCATAAGTTTTTTGTTTGTTCTTATGCACAAGATGAGTTCCACAAGCTAAAAAATATCTGCATATTTCTTTTGAATTGAGAATTTTTTTTAAATAGCTATTTTTACCAGGAAACTGCTCTTTCAGAAGTACTTCAGATCGTAAAAAAGACAAAACGGTATGATAAAAATTGAAATTTCAAACATTATTATGGATTTAATTAGGTATATGCAACATAACTACTTTGCAGAATAGCAACAAGTGTACATAATTCCAAGAATATAATGTAATTATATATGAATATAGAACAATGTTTCACATTCTGATGAGCATTTAAATTTTTTAAACAACTTTTAGGACAAGAAGACACAGTACAACCTATCATTTGAAAAACTGACATTTCAAAAAGTACAACTGAAACTATCTTACCGAGTAATATCTTGAAGAATAAGATGTGGAGGGACAAAAAATTTCATGCGAAGCTGCAGGCGATATGGCGGAGGACCAGGAAGCTGTCTTCTGATTTGATTCCGCAAATTCAGCCACAAATTTTCACCATGAGGTCCAACATATTGCAGACCCATATAATCAGACTCAATAATTCCAAGAACTTCACATACCTGTGAGACACATAAAAAGATTTCTTAATATTTGCACTTTCAAAAATACAAAATGGTTTTTAAAAAAACTTGTTTCGAAGTCATATAAGAATAATGGTTTAAAACTTCTATAGTAAATGCTATCAGGTACAAGATATTTTCTTTATGTCAAATTTATAGTTTAAAGTAGCATCAATATAAATGGTCTAAAACGCTGGATTGAGGCACAAGTTTATGCAAAGTTATGGCTTGAATCCCACAGTTACCAGCAAACTTGAAGCCAGATAGTATTTTCTTTGCTCTGTTAGAATCTATGTTGGTAGATATTTCTGGAATTTCATTTATATATATAAAAAAAATGTATTGAATTATAAGAAAATGCAGCAAAAACCAGTTAACTTGTACAGGCAGCTACACAGAGCAGTCTAATGTGTTTTTCCAACAGGATGCATGCATTTAAATTCCACTGCCAGAGTCGACAAAAAGGAAAGGAACTCGATGGCCTGGGATAAGGAAAAATATATCTTTCTTAGCATTTTAAGCTTAGCACAAGCATTTTATTTTTATCCATGAGAAATGTGATCTAGCATGTGTGGAACTATATTTTTACATTTGTTTTCTCTAAATGGTTCACGATGAAGTACAGTGAGGGTGATGGAGAGAGGAACCGATAAGATTACTGGGATGTAGTTAACCCTTTCAAGTTCACTACATGTTTCATTTTGAAAATGAGTATTAGACATGTAGCTGATCATAAACATGTAAAGGAAAAACATTTAGCCTTTTTTATTTTCAAGAAATTTGTGGTTTCACAGTGAAACCAAACGGGCTAATTTTCCTCCGAATAAGTTATCATCGAAATGCAATTTAAATTATGTATTTAATTTATAAGTATATATGAGTATTCAGGACATTCAACCTTCACAAAATTCAATATTACTTTCAAAGATTCAATTTTAAAAAATATTAATTTAGGCAAGAACCCTCATCATTTTGTTTCTCTTAGAGATAAAAAGCAATTTAGCTCTTACAATGCTGATCTTTCTGCATACAAACGGTATTGAACTGGAATTTTTATATAAAATTGGCTTATATATCTAGCTCTTTATTTATGAATGAAAAATTATACTATGTTTCACCCATGCGCAGTAAAAAAATGCTCAATGTGTGGTTTCACTGTGAAACCAATGAACGTGAAAGGGCTAGAGGGAATGTGTCAAGAAGGCATTTTTGGGGGCCAGCATGCCAGTACTTTGTCCCAGGACTCGGCTTGGCAGTCCTGTATAATCTTTATCACATCAGGATGCAAAGAGAGAATTTTTTAGTTTTACTGATCCTTAAGATTCCTCCCTCACTGCTAGTTAACATGATTACAACAAAATGAAACGGTAATGCCCCTTCCCCTTGCTGTTTCACTTTGATTTCTGAAAGTTTCTTCGTATTCCCGGCTAGACTTAAAACACTGTATGGCTGCCAAACTTGAATTTTTTGCAAGTGACGACTCACCAAATTTGATGACAGATTTAACACGGTTAAGGCCTAATGGATGGCATCCATCTTAATGGTTGGAAAAAGTTTAGCTAACTTGGCGACAAGACTGTAAGGCATTCTTGAGTCTAAACCAATTCCCATTTCTCACACTAGAAATTTCCTTTAAAAATAGATAATGAAATAAAGACTAGGGATGTAACGACTATTCGGCAACTATTTGGTATTCGGTCCTTTTGTTGAATATTTGGCCGAATAATTTCAGGGTAATAATTTTTTGAAATATTTTAAGTTGCATTGTACATAAGTGTATTTAATAATGTTGCATATAATTTATCATTGTAAAGCATGAAAATATGACGCAAGAACAAGAGCTGTTCAGAAATTTTCAGGAAGAAGTCCGTTCTGTTTGGTTTCATACATACCCATATATTATGAGCTTCAGAAAATAAGCATTCACTCTACATACTATGCTTCCAGGAGTTGAAAGATATTTTCTTGCTTTTTCTTTTATTACAGGGGTTCCCAACCTTTTTCCCCTTGCGTACCCCCTTGATTAGTCTTTTTATTTTCGTGTACCCCCTACTGTCATATCCCCCCCTCCAACCATACGTCTATACAAAGAAGTTTTTATCAATAATGTTAAGAGACAAATGACTAGAATTTATAACAGTTGCAGGACTTATTTTTGACTTTGCATTTTATTCCGTTTTTACAACAGTATTAGTTCAATGCCAAAACAAATGAAACCAGGATTGTAATGTATTTGACATTAACTTATAAGGAGAGCTAAACATTACTTCCTTTTGGTTTCTTTTTTTTTCTTCTTATTTTGAGGGTAAGCTTTAGGACTTGCACAACTTTCCCTTTTACTTTTTACATCAACTTGGGGATACAAAATTGTGTAACATTTTCAATCCCTTATATTTTCTTGTGTCCGCCTTATCGACATTGAGTTCACGTACCCCGAACTGGTCTTTCGGGTACTCCTGGGGGTACACATACCACAGGTTGGAAACCTCTGTTCTATTATATTAAATGGACATTCCATCCTAGCTATTAGAAATTTTTATCTTTATAAAACAAGGAATTTACTTCTAATAACTTTAATTTATTCACTGAATTTTCTTTTGTGTTTGTCACTACTATGCTCTGCAGATGACTTTTTTTATTTCTGTTTAGCAAGTCCAAAGTGAAGAGGGTTTCTTACATTTTATTACTGGAATTATTATTGGAATTAAAATATTTAGAATATTATAAAGAATGCATCAAGGTGTTAATATTTTTTTAAATGTGCAAAAGAAATAAATTTTTTCATTTAAAATTTGAACAGTATTTTATTTAAAATCAAAAGTAAAATGTTTTCAAAAATAAGGTATTTGGCCAAATCACCATTCGTTACATCTCTAATAAAGACTCAACATTTTAATGTGGATTTAAGATTAAGCAAATGTCCCACATAATTTATTTTAAATTTTAATCCAGTACATTAATGTAGGCCACCACCAGAAATGCCCAAAGAGAGGGCCATCATCACTATGAATAGCTGTACAGAAACAACTCACAGAGAGAATGAGATACCAAGCAACAATGTTTAATGATGGTTAAGATAACAAGGCAATCCGAGTCCTGTATCTAAGATGAAATAGACTGAATTAAGCATATTAAAACTATACATAGTTATATTACTGTATATATCGTCTCTTTGGAGAAATAATGTAACCTCATTTAGTATAGATAATATAGAAATGAAGTTAAATGTACCGAGTTCTCATTTTAATGGAACCCACACATAAAGGCCTGCTATCCATATTAAACACATCGGTTGATATCTACCTCTTACAGATATTTGCATATCAGTGTGATCAAGAACTTAATCATGTATTTTTTCACAATCAATATCCATTTATACAGCCATATTTAAACAAATATAACCAAAACTCAACAAGTGCAACAGCTACATAAATAAGTATTTAAAAAATAAACATTTAACAGGAAGTAATAAATTTTTTAAATTCTAGCTTTCACTTTTCTATCCTAATTTTAATATTAAAACTATGACTGAACATATCCTATATTTGTTTTATTTTAATCTCAACAAATATTTTTTTCTTTCCCATTCCGATATTCTTTTTTATTCATTAAGGCATTCCATAAATATTTTTTTTAGAAATTAATGAGAATGACTTTTGTGCATTTTGAGATTTGTGGTACTTTTACAATAAGAATATCTAGCTTTCAACCATTACATTAATAGAAATATAATATTTTATTACAAATACAATTTATTATTGATTTTTTAAATTCTCTGAAAATAAACAAGAGACATATGGTTAAAATTACAATATACTAATTCATTTATGCAGTGGTGTATGGTGGCTTTAAAACCAGTCAGAGTTTTAGTCCACATAAACATGACATTATCCAAACAAGTTTTACAAATATAAGCATTTAATATTACATATTTGCACTTGTAATGTGTAATCAATTATTAAAAGTTGCTCTTCCTCTGCACACACTTATATCTGCTTCACCCAGCACTGAAAAATGTGATCAATGTGAGGGAAAAGAATATTACATAATGATGATCAACTCAAAGGAAACAAAGCAAGATGCAGCATGAAATACTAGCGGGTCATTCCATTGTGACTAACGTAACTTTTTAAAGATTTTAACAAGCTATAATATGACAAAATACTCTTAAATAATCTCTGATGAAACCTTTTATCCTTATTACTTTCTCGTATACGAAGTATACAAAGAGAAAGTATTGTAATCGTCAAAAAATTCGAACTCGAGATTTTGACAGATCTCCATGTTTTAGACCTCCCTGAGTCCGAAAAACACAATTTTGGAATTATGTCTGTATGTCTGTGAACACGATAACTCGAAAACTATTAGAGCTACAGGGATGAAATTTGGTATGTGGTTTTTAAACATAATTTGTAGGTTTCTATCAAATTTTGGACAAAATCCGTCAACGGAAAGTCTGTCTATTTGTATGTCCGCGGTCATGTGAATGCTATAACTCAAAAACTTGAATAGCTAAATGGATAAAATTTGGTACACAGATTTATCGTTATGAATGTAGGTCCGTATAAAAGTTTGGGCCAAATCCGTCAAAAAGAGGCGTTCAAATTGCATATTCAATTTCTTTTAATCCGATTCTCATGCGCATGCGTATTGGTAGTAATCTGTTATTGTTGTAAATTTTATTTACAACAATAAATAATGTTTTCAAGCATCAATTGTTAACAATTTTTTTATTGTTGTAAATCAAACCGATCTCATTATTTCAGCAAATCTTTTATTCACGCGCTTTTGCAATTGTTACGATTGTGGTAGTATAAATTGTTTTCTCGGGAATTCAATTCCAAAGCAGAATTTTCGCTTTAGTATTCATTGCATTGCCTATTTTATCGTCTGCTCAAAGTAATATATTTTTTTTAACGCGGTAAACAGATATTTGATTTCAGGTTTTTTTTTTTTTTTTTTTACTTACTAATGCAAGATACAAAGAGAAAGTATCTCCACTCTTAATCTCCACTTAGAAAGATAATTAGAAAGTTTAGGGGAGACCATCTACGTGAGTTATCGATAGTCAGAATATATACCATGTAGATGAAGATATCGATCCAAATTAAATTAAATGTTTAACTTTGTGACTAACGTAACAATTTAGTAACTATATTGTTGCGTTAGTCACAAAGTTAAAAATTTTAATTTAATTTGGTTAAATCATTATCTTTTAAAATAATTTCTGCATGGATATGTCATACTGACTAGTGTTACATAAAATATAAGGATAAAAGGTCATATTATAGCTTGTTAAAATCTTTAAAAAGTTACGTTAGTCACAATGGAATGACCCTAGCTTACTTTAACCCTCCAAGTGTTTGAACCATATTTTTCAGTTTTTCATGTTCAGTTCAAAAGAAGTTAATTCATGTTTATGCATATAATTTCTTAAATTACCATGGATAAAATACTATTAAGATTTCAGAGTCTTGATTAAAATGCAATTATAGATACAATTATTCACTTCAAAAGTTAATTTTAAAGATATTAAAGCTACTAGATCAAAATAAGTAAATGCTTAGGGGGTTAAAGATCAGCAGCATACCTACATAAAATGGCACCCAGGGAAAATAGCAAAATAGTGCCCCTCGGGTGCCTTTCGTTTTCAAACAGCAATCCCCCCTCCTCAGAGACTTTATGCCAGGGAATGCTAATATTGAAATTGCATTTGAACTGAAATATTAATATATAAGACAATTTTGAACTAATATGATATAGCCATCTTTGGAGATGAGCTGGTTAAAACATCAAATTAATTGTATTCATTTTGTAATTTCGTAGTAACACACACAGGAAGAAAACTGTTGCACCTATACACTGTAACATATCTAAAAAGGTTTTATTCTTGGCGATAAAAATATATCTGATATATGTATATATAAACAGTTTTATCTGTTTAAGTTGCACATGATTCTGATGGTTATAATGATAATTGTATGTATTAATTGATTAGAAATTTTATACCTAATTAGTTATATTGCATAAATGAATAACATAAATTAATAGCTACAGATATTTTAACTCTTATTAAAAAGATCTATAGCTTTAGAAATTTTGAATATCTCCTTAATACTTCATGTACACTTAATAAATATCGCATGATAAATCTAATCCCTAAAATAATCACCTTGTGTTTAAAATCAAACAGAGAGAAAAAGACTTCCTAGTTTAAAAATAAAGTAAAATTTCTATTAAAAAGTTATCTGAAACATAATGATCTTTTTCAACCAAAGAAAAACAAACGATTTAAAGATTTGTTGAAACAATGAAATAGGTTTGTCTTAAATTTCAACAGTAAAAACTGCTGTGCAAATTGTATTTAAAAATTTGTTAAAATGTCAGAAAAATTTTACAACTAAACTCATATAATTGAAAAAATAATTTTGGGGATTTTAAGATGGTGTAAAAGTTATTTTTGTGCAATAATATTTTCAGAATCTCCTGCACGTCCTTTATGTTTTCCCATACTTAATTGGAACCACTTTAATTGTTAAGAATCTGGGGAATAAGAGCTTAAAGAAGAATTCACTTTTCTGTTTTATGTAACTAATTTATTCCTCAATTTTGTGCCCCCGGGTACTATCAGTTGGAAAGCCAGAAATACAAAAGGGAAGAGCAATTCAATATGAGACCCGTTCCACTGCTTTCTTCTTACCCTGTCCCCTTACTGGGTTTGTCTGTATCAACAAAGAAAATGGAATCATCTTCATCTGAAGGTTTTCGAGAAAAAATAAAATGTAACACACAACTAAACTACTTCTGAGAAAACAAACTGCTTAATGAAGCACTGCTTCATTTTCTCAGGTTGAATGCACACCACTACATTTGCACCTAATTCCAAACTCAAAGGGCATTAGAACTGATTTTGATTGAAAACATTTGGACTACCATTTACTAAATGAAGCATTGCTTCAGTTGAATGCATACAACTGCAATTGCACCTAATTCCAAAGTCGCATGCAATTTGAACCACATGATTTTGATTGAAAACATTTGGACTACCATTTAGAAGATTTGCACATTTCAGATTAATATGACCACACAAATGAATTTATGAAACAAGAAAACTTCAAAATTCTTCATGACTGATAACTTGTCTTTCTTTCCAGTTTAATCAATTTCAATAGATTTCAGCATATAGTTACATAAACTCTTCAGTAAATTAAATGCACATATATAATGGATCAGGATTTTAAATTGTTTAGTATAAAATTTCACAGAAGCAATTTGTTCCATACCTACTGAAAATAAATAAGAAACAACCTAAAAGCAGTAATTAGCAAAGCAAATAATTTAAAAAAAGAAGAAGAAAGGCAGCTCCGTGTATAAATGTAACGTAAATGTCAAAAAAATAAAATTTTAGAAATTTGCTCTACTTTTCCCATTTTTATGAATTATACAATGTGTATTAACCCAGAAACACACTGCAAACCTTAATTTACTTACTCCATTAACAGAAGTTCTCAAAAGATTAATCCATGTTGAAATTAGTAAAATGAAAACTTAAAAATCATCTACAATATACATGTAAACAAATCAATACAAATACTAAAAAGATAAAACAATTATTCAACACAAAAAACTAACAATCTAATATATGAAGAGACAATGTCTATTAAAACTCCGTAATTTCATACTAATATTTCAAATGCAGAACAAATTCTGCAGAAAACTTAAGTTAAAAGTGAAAACTTTATAAATGTTATGAAATCATGTCAGGAAATCTGGATTTAACTAACACTCACTTTAGAACGAAATTTTTTTTAATCGAATGCATGATTTTTAATTAAGTACAATTTTATTTTAAAAAATATATCACACGCAGTTATAAGGGTTCTTCAATGAAAATTTCATGAACCTTAATGAAATTCGAAGGATTCATTGTTGCAAAAGAGGTTGCTTTGTTCTCTTCCAGATAGCAGATCATAACATCTGAGTAAACAAAAAAATATATTCTACTTACTTTATCAAGACATTGTTTTCCTTTAGCTTTCGAATCAACCTCAACTTCTATTATCACAGAATCAGCTTGACGGACAAGGCACAGCATTTTATATCTAAGTAAATGAAATAAAGAGTATCATTCTTAGAGGAACAAAGAGAATTCGAACACCTGGAACACATTTAACAGCTGACAACTAACACTGCTCCCCATACTAACTTTAAACAAAACAAATAACAAGGAAGAGACACAACTCACAAGAAGAGACACAACATGCAAAAACATTGAAGACCATTGTGAAAAAGTACCACCAGATGGCTAAGTCCAACCAGAGCCATTTACTGTCATTTTTCGATTTGTAATAATTGTGTAATAAATGGAAAAGGTTTTGTATATAAAATAATATTCTAATTTCTGAAGGACTTGGTTCGTTTGGTGGTTGAGTTTTGGATCTGGAATTAGAAATGCATAATCCCCAAATTTCTGATTAATGAATATTTTTGTAATTGTAATTTTTAAATATCTGTTCTAATCACACTTTGAATTTTCATAATGTCTCATTAAATAAACGTAAATAGAGAAAAAATTAATAACAAAAACTGTCATTTCGTTTAATTAAATTTTTTGCAAAGGGTGTGTATTTAGTTCAATGTACTTTCAACAGATGGAGCTGCAATAAATATGCGGCGGCGCTAGTGTCAAGCCATTCATTTATCATTTAAATGTCAAATGTATCCTTTTGCACTTAGCAACATTGTTGTCATTCCTGCCAGATTGTATTTCTATATCCGTCGGAAGCCGTACTCCTACAGAGGGGTCCAATCCCCCTTTTTTCACACCCCTCTTCAAAGCCGTATTCCTATAAAAGTCCAACCCCCTTCTTCTGACGTCATCTTAGAGTTATCTGGAATGTCAATGAATTAGATCAATTAGGAATCTTAACTAATCAAAGCTTAATTATTATTAATTTCAATAAATCTGATTAATCTAATTTTTAATTAAACGTACTTGTACGATTTCCTTGTAGATTGCGACAAAACATCAAATACCTCCGAGCCAAGGATCGAACCAGCTTTCATAGAATTGGAAGATAAGCACACTAACCACTATACCGGGCGGGGCTACACACGATGGGACAGGTGGTTCATAAAAAGCTTTAATAGGTCAATTTTGCAGGAATGGTTTCCGAAACGTTTTGCGTGGAAATACTTTCGCAGACAGCTTATGAAAAGTGAAATGGCAACCTTTTCGCAACCTTCTTTGCTATCTGGGAAACTTGTCGTGTCAAGTTAATTGCAAACCAGTAGAAAAAATAGCTGGCCGCTGCAAATTTACTGCACATTCAGGGGCATTTCCTCTACCCCTTCTTCAAAGCCGCTTCCTACAGAACGGTCTCTCCCTTTTATTATCGCGGAGCAGGACGGTGGGGATGCCTTCCCCCTCCCTCTTCTTCTGATCGCACACGTGAAGGGTACTGAGTTACATTACACGGAACTTCCTTTTACGAACCAAGGACACGTGAAGGGTACTGAGTTACATTACACGGAACTTCCTTTTACGAACCAAGGACATGTAGAATAAAGCGCGATATGAGTCGTATCATTTATCGTAACTTTAGATCGGACGTAATTTTGAGAAGATAAGACCGATTGCGTAGCAAGAGTAAGTGGCATCCAGAGTATGTTATGATTTTTTGGTCCCAAGTCGTTAAAGCGGGTTAACAAGAGTGAATGCCCCCCCGGGGCATGGCATTAATTTTTTACCCTTTCTTCACATTTGACTTTAAAAAGTGACGTGATTGCACTGACGTTTTGTCTCCGTGACGCCCCCAAAGACTGGCCCCTCCAGGGCATGTATACCCCCTCCTCCTTGTTCCTCCCCGTCACGATGTCACAGATTAGTGGTACAAACTCGCATCGACTGTGCTGATATCACTGCACCTTTTGACTCAACTCTACAATACATTCCCGCTTCTAGGGCACGAGGCCCTTTCGCAATTTGGAGAGGATGCGTGTAGATGAAGAGACACCCCCAAGTGGTCCCGAGGCCCATAACGAAAACCGCACTCCAAACAACTAAAAAAATTACTCCAAAAAAATTACAACAGTAATTATTCAAGTTTTCTACTTATTCTTAGTTTACATTTTTTTAAAATATGACCCAGATAACAATTTTAGTTTGCAGCAAAGTTGCAGTGATTTTGCTCTGCAAATTTTCAAGCTTGCAGCAAGTTTGACACGTCAAGAGTGCAAGCTTGAAACAAGTTAACGCAAACGAGTTAGTCACCAAGCGTCAAACTCATTGCAAACTATAGCAAAAACAGACTACGAAAAAAACCTCGGATCCTAACCCGCTTCCTGAACCTGTCGTCTTAACCGCTCAGCCAGTAGAACTACGATTGCGGATGACAGATTGCGCTAATGGATCGTGAATCTACACACTTTATTTTAAACTCTTTTCTTGATTTCATTAATTTTTTAAATTTTGAGTTGAGAATATGATTTGAAGTCAAAGAGAGAGCGATTTTCGCTAATAACTACGTTTTGCTAGTAGAATAAATTATGAAATTAGGTGTTAAAAAAGAAATTATTTTTAAAAATATAAGTTATTTTTTTTCAACAAACATTGACCGTTTTCTAGGTTTAATATGAACGTTAAAATTTCAACATTAAGAAAAAGGCGATATATAGTTTTCTTTAAAGTGCGAGTTCTATATTTAGTAAAAAATGAAGAATTTTTCAAAAATTTTTTTATAAAAAAAGTTAGTTTTTTTAGAAATTATCATTGATTTATTGAATTAATAAAAAGAAGGCCGGTCTAGGAGATGCTATTAAAATAGGATGTTTTTAAAACAGAGATAAAGATTAAAACCAGATATATAACTGTAAGTGTGCTGTATCATCATTGCAGCAAATTAGTTTTGCAATCGTGGTGTGGAGTTTGTTATAACAACTTCACAGCAAACTTGTTTTGCAAGTAGGATGGTCGATTATGCTTTATTACTTTCCAGGAAGTTTGCTGCAAGGTTGCCACATCAAGTTTATCATGACAAGCTAATATTAGAAAAATCAAACTTGCTGCAAGTGCATATGCTATCTGGGGGGGGGCCATCCAACAATATCGAGACCTAGAGTCCACTTGTCACAAATGTTTTTAATGGCTTGAATTTAAAAATAAATTTTTGTTTAAGAAAAGTAAGGAATATGATTAGACACTAATGGAAATAGCCTATTATAACGATGTTAACACAAAGATGTTATTTGCTATATTTAGCGCATTTCTTTGTTAAACAGTCTTAAGTTGCTAGATATTTTCCTTAATCTTGATATAATCGTTTAAATAATGATGTAATTCTTTATATTATCATTTGCAAACTAATTCTAATAATAGTAGCGCCATCTACCTGTGTTAGGATGTACTAAAATCTGACTGAAATCAAAGGATATGAATATATATATATATATCAATGTCATGAAAATCAATAAATGATGAAATAAAATGGAGAGACTGTAGTTAATCGGTAAAAGCGTATAGATGCTCATCAGGGTAAGTAAAATCTATACGAACCGCTAAAAAATTAGTGAAATCATAATGTTTTCTGCGAACAGTGCTGGCATAAGGATAAAAACACTGTCCTTTACATTATGATAAACCAAGATTTCGAATGTAATACCAAATATTAGAAATAATTTTACGAAACTAAAATTGAGAGATGCATCCAACGGGAGAGGTGACAGAAGAATGAACCTAACACGTCATGTAGGGTATATATATATATATATATATATGAAATGAATTCGTAATTGTAGTCGTGAAATGATTAAACAGGCCGAGTTAAATTATAATTTTCATTTTATTATGGGAGAGTGTCGAAATGTACGTACATCTTAGTATAAGTTTTAAGCCAAAAGTGAACAGAATATCCCTGCTTTTTCTCAGGTAGGGATTTTAACAGATAGACATGTGATCAAAGTGAAGGGAATAATAGCTATTTTTAGTATATTACGTAAGTGTTTTAGGGGAAATTCATGGCGACAATAAGTCGCTGATTTCGCGATTTATGTTGGCGCGTGGAAGCAATTAGAATATTCTTTTATCAATAAATATGTCAAAACGAGAGATTTAATATACCTCCAGAGCGGGAAATAGAACGAAACTGGAGTTGAAGAAAAGTGATTTTGGAATACATTAAGACTTTAAAATATATAACATTAGAATCTAAAAGAAAATTAAGTGAGATTATTATATATATATATATAATATAAGTCCAAATATAACTTGTAATATAATCAAACAGAAATAAAGTAAACAAAACATATCAAGAATCAAATCCTATACTAAAAAATCATTATTTGAACAATACATCAATCTTAAATAAAATCTAAAAAATAGAAAATACTAAAGATACCTTGAACAAAAAATCAAGTTTAAGCATTCATATGTCAACAAGTAAAAAAAAATCCCTTTTCGGCAAGCTTGAAGGCAAAGGTAGATTCCTTTACACTAATGTTACAAAAGTAATGAAATATTGCATATTGATCAATACAGACATAGCCAATGACTTTGTCGTTTCCACACATTGCAATATTGCATGCTGTGATTCTGTGTTTCCATGACATTTAATTTCTTACTATATCAAGGTTTTATCATTCTACTTAAAAGGTTATGCTAGATTTATTGGTCAGTACATTGGTAAATTTTTTTATATCTCAACACATAATCATTCAACAGGTAGGAATCGTAAAGAAATAAACATCCCAGAAGTGAAAATATCCCCTAGATAACATTAAGCCAACCTATCTGAAACAGTAGCAAGAAATTGACACTCGACATGAATGAAGAACGACTCTAGATTTAAAAATTAGTTTATTTAATCTAGATTACCATATAATTGTGCGGATATTACTTTGTCATATGCAAAAATCACATGACATGAAACATTTAAACATTACTAGAACGGGTTCATTTAGAGAACCCCCTGGTTATATAGATAATAGTCACTAAATTCTTTACACATAAGAGAATAAAAATTATTAAACATTGTGAGTTGCAAATTTAATACGCGTGTTTAAAGCATAGGATATCAATGGAGCCATTTTGAACAGCAAATTTAAATCTCCATCGACAGTTAAAAGCAAATACTCTGGCAGGAAACCCCAAAACAATTTTAAAGTTATTGAGATATATTTTCAATATGAAAAAGGACAAAGGGAACTCTTATATATCTTTTTTTGGCTATTTTATATTAAATTTATTAAGCAAATCTTGGTGCAGCCATGTTTAGTTGAATATCAAATTAAAGTAATCTGACAAATTAACTAATTATCAAAGTACCTGTTCGATTAATTAAAATTAACTATTTACTTAATTAAAGTTAAATAATTAATTGTTACAAAATCTTCCGTAAAAGTTTTTTATGGCTCATACTATTTGCCAGCAATCTTTATCTTATAATTATCTAACAATTATCTTAATTTAAATAAAAGTCATTGTACCTATGTATGTATGCTCCACATCTCCTCCTAAACCACTGGACTGATTTCAACTACACTTTGCACACTTTTTATTTAAGAAAGAGAAAGTTCATCTTCAACTTTTAAAGCCCAGAAGTTACTTAAAATTTCAGTTAATTAAAAATTAAGTAAGGCACGCGATATCTTTGGGAAATATTATCTCACGAAACTATTTTTACACTTTATTAAATTTTTTTAAAAAAATTAGCATTTAAGTGACAAAAATTTCATTTCCATACAATTTGCTTCTCTAATTTTAATATTTTTTCAAAATTAATTTTATACAGAATTCGTAACAATATTCTTTATTGTTGAAGAACAAGTATAATGCGAATATATATAGTTTCCAGAATACATTCACAGAATTCTTGACGAATGTCATAAGAAAATTTTAAAAGTAGACGATTAACAATTTATATCAAGACCAACTAATGATTGAGTTATTTTCATTCTTTAAATGAATAAATAATTAACTAATTAATTTAATTGTTTCACAATATTCATTGAAACCTTTCTTTTACTTTAGTAATTGTTAACAAAATTTGAAGTACCTATATAACAAACAATTTATGGAGAAAACGGCTTTTTTAAAAAATTGTTTTTTTCAATTGATATTATCATTTTAATTAAAAACGTTTCAGATCAGAAAAGGAATTCGTGTATTATAATTTTTATACACAGCAGTAGTTTTTGCATTAAATATATTAGACCTGAAAGCATTTTAATCCGGAGCAAAGCCAGGTATATTAGCTTGTTTACCGTATAAAAAGTGGAAGTGTATACGGCAGATGGAAGCTCATAATTTCTAAGTAATTCTTGTTGTCAAAAAACTTTCAATATAAAAGTAGTTTGTTATGATAAGGTGATAATTCCCCTAACTGAAATTTTCTTTCTAGCTTAAATCGTAACGGAGCTATGTGGAAAAGATAAATTGGGAGGGGAAGGAACATCGCTTTTCAGCTCATAACTTCTAAGCAATTGTAGCTGTCAAAAAACTTTTAATATAAAAGTTGTTCGTTATGATTATGTGATAATTTGCCTAATGGAAAGTTTCTTTCTATCTTCAATCGTAACAGAGTAATGAGGAAATGATAAATTGAGGGGGGGGGAACTGAGTACCGCTTTTCAGCTCATAACTTCTAATCAATTTTAGCTGACAAAAACTTTTAATATAAAAGTTGTTCATTATGATAAGGTGATAATTCGCCTAATTGAATTTTTTTCTATCTTTAGTCGTAACAGAGCTATGGGGAAATGATAAAATGGGGGAGGGGTTTGAAAATGGTATTTTAGCTCATAACTTCTAAAAAATTGTAGTTATCAAAAAAGTTTAAATACAAAAGTTGTTTATTATGAACTGGCAATAATTCGCCTATTTTGAGTTTTCATTCTATCTTCAATCGTAAAGGAATTATGGGAAAATGAAATTTTCAGTCCCCCACCATTTCCACCCCCCTTTTAGCTGGTTAGCCCATCTACAAACTCGCCGATGTTTTCACCGACCTTAAGACATATCCCTCGCCGGTTAAAATCTAATCAAAATTTCTCTAGTTATCGCTTTCACAAGATAATATGGGCAAAAACGTTCTATTTATACGTCTCTAATAAGGAAAAGAATATTTCGCCCTCTATTCTCTTAAGGATTAGAGCTGCAAGAATGAAAGTGGGTGGAAGAGACTACAAATGACGAGAGCTTTCCAACAAGGGCTAACATGCATAGGTTAAAACGTATTTTAAGATAGGGGGAGAGGAGGGGAAGGGTGGGAAAATCACTTTTCAGCTCATAACTTCTAAGCAATTGCAGCTATCTAAAAAGTTTAAATTCAAAAATTGTTCGTTATGATAAGGTAATAATTCGCCTAATTTGAATTTTCCTTCTATTTTCCATTGTAAAGGAATTATGGGAAAATGAAAATTTCCACCCCCCACCATTTCCACCCCCTTTGAGCTGGATAGCCCATCTACGAACTCGACTGAGATTTTCACTATCCTTACAACATATCCCATGCTGGTTAAATTTAAATCAAAATTACTTCAGTTATCGTGTTCACAAGATAACATGGGAAAAAGCGTTATACATATATATATATATATATATATATATATATATATATATATATAAACTTTTTAACGAAGGGTGGTTTTGGGTTCTAGGGGTCATGATCGGTGAAGATCTGCAAAAATTTTCCGAAAGTCGTGTCATGAGAACCATTGCAATAGGTAGAATTCCTATAAGGAATCTACCTAATAGAATTCCTATAAGGAATCTACGTAAAACTTTGTTGTTATTAAAAGTAATGAAAAATCCCTTTTCGGCAAGCTTGAAGGCAAAGGTAGATTCCTTTACGCTAATGTTACAAAAATAATGAAATATTACATATTGATCAATACAGACATAGCCAATGACTTTATCGTTTCTACACATTGCAATATTTACGCTGTGATTCTGTTTACATGTCATTTAATTTTTTGCTATATCAAGGTGTTATCATTCCATTTTTCATTCCAAAAAGTTACGATAGATTTATCGGTCAGTACATTGGTCATTTTTTAAAAATCTTAACACGTAATCATTCAACAGATAGGAGCCATAAAGAAATAAACATCTCAGCAGTGCAAATATCTCCTAGATAACATAAAGCCAGCCTATCTGAAACAGTAACAAGAAATCGACTCTTGGCACGAATGAAGAAAGACTCTAGATTTAAAAATTAATTTATTTAATCTAGGTTACAATATAATTGTACGAACATTACTTTGTCATATGGTAAAATCACATGACATGATACACTTAAACCTAATAAAATGGGCTCATTTAGAGAACTCCCTTGTTACAGAGATAATAGTCACTAAATTCTTAACATATAAGAGAATAAAAATTATTAAGCATTGTGAGTGGCAAATTTAATACGTGTTTTTAAAGCATAGGATATGAATGCAGCCAATTTGAACAGTAAATTTAAATCTCCATCGACGGTTAAAACCAAATACTCAGGCAGAAAATTCCAAACAATTTTAAAGTTAAGGAGATATTTTTCAATAGTAAAAAGGATAAAGGAAACTCTTATTTAAATATCTATCATTTTTGGCTACTTTATATTGATTTTATTAAACAAATCATG